>CAUYPK010025607.1:0-36287 GCA_963574355.1 Loris lydekkerianus | reverse complement strand
GGCTAAAACTTCCATTACAATGTTAAAAAGCAGTGGAGACAATGGGAAGCCTTGTCCTGTTCCTGATCTGAGTGGAAATGATTTCAATTTAACTCCATTCAATATGATATTGGCTGTGGGTTTGCTGTAGATGGCCTCTATTAGTTTAAGAAATGTTCCTTCTGTACCAATTTTCCTAAGTGTTCTGATCATGAAGGGATTATGGATATTATCAAAAGATTTTTCTGCATCAATTGAGAGAATCATATGTTCTTTGGTATTTAATTTGTTTATGTGCTGAATTATACTTATAGATTTACGTATATTGAACCAGCCTGTAGACCCTGGGTTAAAACCGACTTGGTCATATTGTATAATTTGCTTGATGTGTTCCTGTACACTGTTTGTTAGGGTCTTGTTGACTATTTTTGCATCTACATTCATTAGTGATATTGGTCTATAATTTTCTTTTCTTGTTGGGTCTTTTCCTGGTTTGGGGATTAGGGTGATGTTTGCTTCATAGAATGTGTTGGGTAGTCTTCTTTCTTTTTCTACCTTTTGGAATAGGTTGAGTAATATAGGTACTAATTCCTCTTTAAAGGTTTGGTAGAATTCTGACGTGAAGCCATCTGGTCCTGGGCTTTTATTTTTAGGGAGATTTTGTATGGTCAATGTTATTTCAGAACTTGATATGGGCCTGTTCAACATTTCCACTCGATTCTGGCTAAGTCTTAGAAGGTGATGTGCTTCCAAATATTGGTCAATTTCCTTCCAATTTTCATATTTCTGAGAATAAAGTTATTTCTTGTAATATTCATTAAGGATTTTTGAATTTCTGAGGAGTCTGTTATTTCGTCTTTCTCGTTTCTCATTGATGAGATTAGAGAATTTACTCTTTTTTTTGTAGTATGGTTAGCCAAAGGTTTATCTATTTTATTAACTTTTTCCAAAAACCAACTTTTTGATTTATTGATCTGTTGTATAATTCTTTTGTTTTTAATTTCATTTAATTCTGCTCTAATTTTGGTTCTTTCTTCTACTGGGTTTGGGGTTGAAATATTCTTTCTTTTCCAGTTGCTTGAGATGTCCCATTAAGTTGTTAACTTCCCCTCTTTCCGTTCTTTTGAGGAAGGCTTGCATTGCTATAAATTTCCCTCTTAGGACTGTCTTTGCGGTATCACAGAGGTTCTGATAATTCATGTCTTCATTTTCATTTTGTTCCAAAAATTTGGCAATTTCCTTCTTAATCTCATCTCTGACCCAGCTATCATTCACCATAACGTTATTTAACTTCCATATTTTTGTATGAGTATGCAGATTTCTGTTGTTACTGAGTTCAACTGTTATTCCATGGAGGTCTGAGAGCATGCAAGGAATAATTTCTATTCATTTAAATTTACTGAAGTTAGACTTGTGAACTAAGATGTGATCAATTTTGTAGTATGTTCTGTGGGCTGAAGAGAAGTATGTGTTTTCAGTTTTGTTGGGATGGAATGTTCTGTAGATGTCTGCTAAATCCAAATGTTGGATGGTTAGGTTTAAATCTAAAATTTCTTTGCTCAGCTTCTTTTTGGAGGATCAATCCAACACTGCCAAAGGAGTGTTGAAATCTCCAACTATTATGGAGCTGGAGGAAATCAAGTTGCTTATGTCTGTTAGAGTTTCTCTTATAAATTGAGGTGAATTCTTGTTGGGGGCATAGATATTAATAAGTGAAATCTCAACATATTGAGTATTACCCTTAACAAATATGAAGTGACCATTCTTATCCTTCCTTACTTTTGTTGGTTTAAAGCCTATTGTACCTGCAAATAGAAATGCAGCACCTGCTTTTTTCTGAGTACCGTTTGCCTGAAATATGAATGACCGTCCTTCCACCGTGAGTCTATATTTATCTTTTAAGGTAAGATGTGACTCTTGTATGAAGCAAATACCTGGCCTGAATTTTTGTATCCAGTCAGCTAACCTGTGCCTCTTTGGAGGACAGTTTAAGCCATTCACATTAATGGAGAATGTTGATAAGTCTGGTAAAATTTTGGGTATCGAGTTTTTCAAAATTCCAGTGGACATTTTTAATCCTTTTGCCACTGTGGAAGTTGGAGTTTGATCAAAAGTTTCTGAGTGAGTTTACTTTTGTGGTAGAGGATTGGGCTTGTCATTATGGAGGATAGTTCTGAGAATATCCTGAAGAGCTGGTTTGGTTATGGCAAATTTCTTCAACATATGAATGTCGTTTAAGTATTTAATTTCTCAATCATAAATGAAACTCAGTTTAGCTGGATACAGGATCCGGGGTTGAAAGTTATTTTGCTTTAGGAGATTAAAAGTTAATGACCACCCTCTTCTGGCTTGAAAAATTTAAGCAGAGTGATCTGCAGTCATTCTAATATTCTTCCCTTTGTAGGTAATGGATTTCTTGCATCTGGCTGCTTTCAGAATTTTCTCCTTCATATTAACTTTAGTGATGTTAATTATGATATGCCTGGGAGATGTCTTATTTGGACTGAGTCATGCTGGGGTTCTGAAACTGTCTGCTATCTGAAATTCATAATCTCTTTGCATGTCTGGAAAATTTTCTTTCATAATTTTATGGAGAAGGGCCTCTATGCCTTGCAAGGCCACTTCATCACTTTCAGGGCTTCCAATGAGGTGGACATAAGCCTTCTTGAAATTATCCCAGAGGTTTTTAAGAGAATGATTCATTTTTACTCTCCATTTCTCTTCCTCTTTGAGAGTTTGGGAGCATTCCAAGGCTTTGTCTTCAATGTCAGAAATCCTTTTGTCTGCTTGCTCCACTCTGTTACTGAGGATTTCTACTGTATTTTTCAGACCTTTGAGGGCTGCAAATTCTTGCTCCAGTGCTTCAAAATCTTTGGTGGTTTTGTCTTTGAATTTGTTAAATTCTTGAGACAACTTTGGAATTTCTCCTCGAATTTCTAATTCCAACTTCTGAATTGCTCCTCAAATTTCTAATTCCAAATTTTCCTCCATCGTATTAATCTTGTTTGCAATCCAAATCCTGAATTCGATTTCTGACATCTTGGCCAGCTGTTTATGAATGAGATCTGCAGTTACATCTACCATATCTTTCCTTGGGTGGGTTGATCTATTCTTGTTATTCATGTTACCAGAGTTTTTCCGCTGATTCCGCTCCATGATTGTTTTACATCATTTGATTTTTTCCCCTGGAGCTTTGTCGAGGACCCGTACAGTGCTATGGCCTGAGAAACTGGGGACCTGTTTGGTGTGATGGGGCTAAATGGTTCTGTCTTGTTTTCATCTGGTCTCTGTTGGACCCTAGTGAAAGAGTTACTCTGGGTTGAAGTCTCAGCTGTGGAGAAATACCAGCAATTATGTCACCCGCCCCCCACAGGCAACAATTGGAAAAGGGAAATCAAACCTTCCTACAACCATACACCCAGGGTACCACCTGAATAGTCCTCGGGCAATTGGTTCAGTTTAAAAATTCCAAATCAATTGTTTCAGTCAGCACCTGTCTCAGGTGGGCGGGTTTAAAAGGTCTCTGGCAACTGGATCACAGGGGTCTAGTGACTACTCAGATATGGCTTGCTCCAGTGCTCCGTGGAGTCAGGAGGACCCACCAAGCAAATAGATCAGTCTGGGAAGTTTGATGCCTCCTTCCCCACCTTGCACCTCTGTCATACCCAGTCACTGATAGCCCCACAGGGCTGTGACCCAGTTGCCTGTAGTGAACAGATACTCCAGGGGTTTGCACCTGGGAAAGGAAATCTATTTCTGCTCAGCCAGGCCACTGCACTCTGCCTCTGTCTAGCAGGGAGAGGTGAGGCCTCACAACTTTAGGCGTTTGATGGAGGCTGGGGGTGTTCACTCAGTTGCAGTCCTCCGCTAAGTGCTGTTCCTGGCAGAACAGAACAGAACAACTTTGCGGTAATTTGCTTCTGTCCCTGCTAAATTCCCCTGCAGAAAAGAAGCTGTTTTGAGTTTCCAAAGCCTGCACCTCAGGGCCTGTCTTTGCTCCTGCAGGTTTGTATTTGGTTAGCTGTCAGTTCTAGCCACCTGTCTTCCTTTGTCTATAGGCTGACGATCCCCTGAGGGCCACGTGTGACTTAGGCTCAGTAAAGTGGTCCTCTGGGTCAGCCCTGCCCATGGAACTTCCCAGCTCTGCGCGTGCATTTCTAGTCCCTGCGCTGCACCCAGGCCAGTATTGCCTCAGGCAAACCCTTTACTCATGGGGCCTGCATTTCTGTCCCAGATCTGTTCCATGGTGGTTGCCACCTGAGTAGATGCCCGGCCTCCTCTGGTTGCCGAGGGAGTCAGGGGGTGTGGCTTTGGAATATCTGGGAGTGAGCTCTATTGTTGCCAAAAAAAGGCTGCTGTTCTGTACCTCGGGGCACTGTTGCTCCAGTGTGGTTCTCTCTCAGCCCACTGAACTCTCCTCACTCCCATGCCGCAGAGTCAGCACTGACTAGCTATAGGTTTAGGCCCTGTCCACACCCCTCAAGAAATCACCCATGAGTCTGGAGTCCTGGGGGACAGGCCTCCAGACCTCAGAATGAGAGTGGAGCAGAGTGCTGGGAGCACAGAGTTGCAAGTAGAGAATTTATACAGTTTCATACAGTTTTATGCCTGGCAGGAGAATGCCGTGGCTCTGTGGTAGGTCCAGTTTTTAGAGGTTCTCTTCCGTGGAGTGTAGTGGGAGGACCTTTGAACTCTGCTCGTTTGTTTCTGGGATACTCCAAGGCTTCCCCATGGGGTAGGGGACTCTCTTCCGCTTGGTAATGGATTTTGTACCTTTTCTTTGTATCCTTGGGGTTGCAGCTCGCCTCAGCGGGGTTGATGTGCATTTTTCAATCTTCTCTCTTGGTGCAGCTATAATCCACCAGGTTACTTGCTAAATTTATGTCCTTTAACTCTCCTTCTGGATGGGAGCCTCTGTGGAAAGCTGGCTTCAGTCAGCCATCTTGTCTCCTCCTTCCTATAATTATATTTAAAGAAGAATGCATTTATGATCTGAAATAAGCTAAGGAGAAAACGAAATAACTGAATATAGTGGGGAAGGTTGAATAAAAATAAAGTCTAGGATAAAATATTTTGTCTATTATGTGTGATTTAGGAGATTTTGTACCAAATATTAGACAGTTAAAATTTTTATTCTGCACAAATTATCATTAATGTGTCTCTCTGCATACAGCAGTTTGTTAGTTACTGTCCAGAGTTAATTAATTACCTGGTTCCAAAGGCTTAGGACACTGAAATGTAGAATAATAACAGTATTCTATTGTATTCGGTTAGCCATCAGTTCTAGCCTATACATACTTATATATATTTATAAAGATATATACATACACATGCATATATATTAATATAAAGTTATACATATACATAAACATATAATTATATATATATTTATAAATATATAAAACCTTAAAACAATAAAGAGCAACCATGAGAGCAAAATGAATGAACTGATTCGACATTTATTATTGAAAGACTAGAGAAGGTAGTTTTAGAATTAACAAGTGTATACAAATTGAGGTACCCCCCCAAATCAAATCACTATGCTTTCTGAGGGAAAAATTCCTAGAGTAAGATGATGTGAGTTAAGTTACTGTGCTGGTGGCTATGGGGAGGTATTGAAATCTCAATAGAGTAAGTAAGAGTGGCTTAACATTAACTCAGTGGTTGCCAACTTTGTGTAATTTGCAATCACCTGGGGATCTTTTAAAAATACTAATGCTTGGCTTTCACTTCCAGATGTTCTGATTTAATTATTATGGGGTATAATCTAGGCATTGGGATATTAAAAACTCCCTAGGCTATTTTAATGTATAGCAATACTTGGAGATTACTAGTATAAATATCATGCCCTTTAAAAATTATGTATATTAGGAGTGCTTATATCATTTTTTGGTTAAAGAAATAGTATTTTATATTTGTAGCTTTTCTTTAACATAAATATAAACATGCTATTTATTTGAAAATTGGAAATGCACAGTCTAACTTGTATTCAAAAGCAATGAGGATTATTTGGGTTTTCAAAAGGTAGTAGCAACATTCAATGAAATTCTATGTAGTATTAAAAGTGCAAATATTGAAACCTTACATACTATCAAGGACAAATAACAAAATAGTAAACTTTTTATTTTAAAAAGGCCGAGGATATATTCATACAGTATGACATCATTCACATAAAGTTTAAAAAAGATATAAAGTAACTGCTTTAGGTCATGAGTATGAAATTTAAAAAGCATAGTATTTCTAATAACTTCAGGATAGTGATAGCAGGGAAATGGGGTAATAAAAGGGATTGAGAAGGGGTACATAATTATGTTTTATTTCCTTAACATGCCAAATATGGCAAAATGGTAAGTTTGACAATGTTGATGGTAGTAGATATGTTTGTCATATATTTTTTATAGCTCTTCATGTGCTTACTAAATTCCATAGCGAAATGAAAGATTCTTGCCAATTCTTCTTTTATTCAAACCGCACAAGAAAGAATTAGGTTATGAAACTTTCAAGAAAAAAGGGGGAAAAATTCAAACTGAATAGGTTACGTCACATGTTTTACAATTCAGCAAGTTGAAAAAGTGCTAGAATTGGGATTCTGTAGTCTTATCAAGGAGGAAATGAGTGAAACCGAATCAAGAGGAAATCATAAAGACAGTTGGAGCTTCAACTTTATGTAATTCTTTATGATCCTAAAGTGGATTTTTAATTTTTTTTTGTCTTGAATCATCTGAGTAATTTCATCATCATTTATTTATTAATGTTTAACCATCAGATAAAATGCATTTTTAATATTTTCAGATTGTTTGGATGCATAGGT
Organism: Loris lydekkerianus; assembly: GCA_963574355.1. Classification (NCBI taxonomy): domain Eukaryota; kingdom Metazoa; phylum Chordata; class Mammalia; order Primates; family Lorisidae; genus Loris; species Loris lydekkerianus. The sequence goes on along the minus strand of CAUYPK010025607.1, from coordinate 29,497 downwards.
ATATGTTTATTTATACATATTTTTTAATATTTTCAAATAGGAGCCTTTGTTAAGAGAATTTGTTTATGAGACACTTGAAAGATAAATGTATCCAACTGAGATAAATTAATATATATATATATATTCCTAAAAAATTATTTCTTGTTATTATGAACTTAATGGTAAAACAATATCATGAGAAAATGAATATTAAGAATAAAATACCTATCTTTAGGCCTAATATTCAATTTTACTCTAAAAATATAGATCTGATAAAAACCAATAAGCTTACAGAACAATTAAGAATGGAAGTAGAAATTCAATTTGGAAAGATTAGCTAACTGGAATTAACAGGAATTTATTCACTTATTAGCTCATTCTCAAAACATTTATTGAGAGTTTAATATGTGCCAAATATTGAGCCAGGACTGAAATATAATAGTTTTCTTTGAATTCTGTATGTTACAGAAATAACACAGTATTTTAAATATAATTTTGTATTTTTGGTCTCAAAAATGATTAAAACTATTGCAAGAGTATTGTTGCAAATTTATAAAATCATTCTTTGGGGGAGGAGAAGAATTTGTGTAAAACAAAGTATATTTTACATAAGTTTTCAAGTTTTTATATTTAGAATGTATGTTTATACATATGAAACCAACACATTGTACCCCTTGATTGCACTAATGTACAAAGCTATGATTTAACAATAAAAATAAATAATTAAAAAAAAGAGAGAGAGAGAAAAGAAAGAAAAAGGAAACAACAAACATGGCCAAAATTGATATGTGTCAAAACAAGAATTATAATTTAGACTGAGGTTGAAAGAAATGAAATTTATAAATATAAAATGAAAGTATTTTACAATTAAGATGTTGGACTTACAATTCAATTAGGCAATGATCGTACTTAGACTTGTTTTTGTATAACTACAGCAATCTTCTGATGTTTACATCACTCACTATCTCCCAAGAAAGGGGATATTCTGGGTCTCCTCCCCCTCTACTGCTCCACGACTAGGTAAAGAATATTTTTATTTTTATTTTCTTTTGCAGTTTTTGGCCAGGGCTGGGTTTGAACCTGCCACCTCCAGCATATGAGGCCGGCACCCTACTCCTTTGAGCCACAGGAGCCACCAAGAATTTTTAAAGGATAAAAAGAACAGTCTCCCAAGTCTTTTGTATATACTGCCACTGAATAGGGAGGAGAATATTCTCCCTTCTTCACTGGTACCTTTTAAATACCTGTTATCATTGGAGAGGTCAGATTTTATTTGTATTTTGTATAGATAGAGAAGGAAGATCCTTGGGACATTTGCTTCAATGTCCCATTAACGTATGTTGAATGCATTTGTGAATGTTCTTAAATATTATACACGCTAATCAAGAATCTGATAGTGGAGAAATTTGTCTACTATTTTTTCTTCTTCATTATAGTTAATTATATTTTATTTGAGCAGATACAAACTTTTAGGTGTTGCGAAGTAATTTTTTTAACTACACCATTAATTCTGTGTTATTTTTAGGAGACGAAAGCATTTTTTTAAAGCAACAAATATTTCTTTGGAGATATTTTTCCCCTTATACTAATGAATATCTTTTGCTTTTGACAGAAATTATGAGCCTATCCTTAATGGAAAGAACAATGATAAAAAAAAAAAAAAAATATATATATATATATACATATATATATATATATATATACATATATATATATATATATATATATACATATATATATATATCTTGGAAGGTTTTGAGTTCCCATGGTATATTATAAATGTGTAAATATTGATTAGCTATTAAAATAATAAGTATTCCAAGCATAAATATCATGTTTTCTTTAATTTTTAAACTTTATGCATTATTTTTGGCATGATTTTTGAAATCACGTTAAATTGTAATGAAAATATGCTGGTAATGAGATGAACATATGTCATTAGCAAGAATTAAGGAATTAAAAAAAAAAACAAACAACAGCTTTGGCTAATGTAGAATTCATTGATGTCCTAATTTCAAATTCTCAGAAGGAACCAGATTAGCCCAGCTTGGGCCTCATACCATTGCAGAAACATGGCTTCTGGGAGCCTCCAATTCATTTGGGAGCTAAAATTCATTCATTATTATAATAGGTACTTGGAGGAACAAAGAAGAACCAGAATCTGCCTTTAGAGAAACTTGTGATTTCCTGGGGATAGATTTTAGTGCTGGAGACCTACAAAAAGAGAATAGTAGAGTGCAATATCTCCCAGCAGTTCTCAACCTGTGGGTCACGACCCTTTTGTAACAATGAAAATACATGGCGGCATTAGGAAGGTTGAGACCACTGTTAGACTATCACTATGTGGAAAATGCATTTGACCCCTAGTAAGAAGAATCAGTCTCTAGGTTAGCTCGCTTTACTGTGGATAGCTTTATGTGGGAAGTTAAATTGGAAATTGTTTTTCAAAGAAGGAATGGAGTCAGATTTTTTTTTTTTTTTAAGGCAGAATTTTAGATATGCAATGACAAAAGAAAATTTTGAGATTTACCTGGTGTCACTTCTTTCTTTTCCTGGCTCTTCTTCCATTCTATATTGCTCCATTTCAAATTCTCTCACAATGCAATTCTCTCATAATTTTCTCATAATTACCCTACTGTAAGGTAGGCTGCCATGTAATTAGATAATTTCTGTCTTGCAACTTTGGGAACATCCTGAAGACACAACAATGTTTTAGTCTGCATTTCAGATGTCTTGCACTGTGCCAGGTACCTATTCCTTACATGAAGGCTGGTCAGCTGGTGGGCTGGCTGGATCAATATATTCTTAATAATAATAAAAAAAATTTCTTGGTTAAAATCATTTAAAAAAGGATACTTATAAACTGAAGTGATAATTATGAAGTAAATGTCTTGTCTAAAATAGCATATGTTCAGTTAAAGCAATATTTTTGACTATATGGGCAAGATGAGTCTACAGAGCTTCTCAGCCATTCATACGAGTCTGCACTTGACCTAAGAAGTTTTAAGAAAGTTCTTGAGGACTCTTAGTAATGTGAATGACATCATTGAAATTGGTAATCTAGGGCCAGGCACGGTGGCTCATACCTATGATTCTAGCATGTTTAGGCTGAGGCTGGTGGATTGTTGTTTTTATGTTTAACTTCATTTTGAAATGACACTGTAGCAGTTGTTTTGGAAATTTTAACTTGAAAGAATACAGCCAACTTATTATTTTTTCAATAAACATCCCATAGAGGTAATTCTGCAACATGCTAAAAATAGACAGTTGCCTAAATTAACTTTATGTGTTTCCTAAATTTTATTCTAAGAAGTAATTTATTTCATTCATTTTGTGCAGCATAGACCTGGCATTAAAAATATTGCTGATTGAGTGCAGCATAGCCTTGGCATTAAAAATATTGTTTATTGAGTGAATTTTAATATATTTTACTTTCCTAAGCTATCAAAAATGTTGGCATAAAAATTGCATGAGATATAGATTATTATTTAATGACATTGGCATGTCACAGGCCGCTTGGAAATACCATTGGTTGCTACCTGCATTATTCAAACACAGTCTTGTATGTCCTAACTCTTGCTCATTCTTTCCTCTTCACTGCTCTCCACACTCTTCTGATTGAAATAGTATAGATCCTTCTACACCATTCTAAATGTTTAATCTTCTTTTAAAGCAATGGTTCTCAACCTTCCTAATGCTGTGACCCTTTAATACAGTTCCTCATGTTGTGGTGACCCCCAACCATAAAATTATTTTTGTTCCTACTTCATAACTGTAATTTTGCTGCTGTTATGAATCATAAGATAAATGTCTGATATGCAGGATGGTCTTAGGCGACCCCTGAGAACTGCTGTTTTAAAGGCTCTGCAGAGCCCTCCAGCCAATAAGAGAGTTCTCTCACTCCTTTCTGTCTCCATTGTTGTTTACTCACAGTTCTCTTGGTAATATCCTCCGTTCATTACCATCATGAAAGCATTTGCTTTCTGAAGTTTATAAGAATGAAAGGTTCTTTTTTTTTTTTCTTTTCAGTTTTTGACTGGTGCTGGGCTTGAACCCGCCACCTCTTCCGGCTTATGGGGCTGGCACCCTACTCCTTAGAGCCACAGGTGCCACCCAGAATGAAAGATTCTTAAAGACAGAGATCCTGAATAATCTTTAAATCTTTTAGCATATTGTATAATAGCATAAACATGGTAGGTGCTATTAAATATGTTTGGTTGCATGATTGCAAAATGTCAATTAATTTATTCTGACCTTAGCTATTGTACATAATTAAGATTTTGTGCAATTTTGAAACATCATGCATGAAATCAACTAAGGGTTACAGAAAGTTTTTAGAATCAAATTTGGTTGTCTATATTTTTCATCATTTCCTTATTCTTAAAAATTAAACTTGAAATTAATTAAGGGAGCTACTGGAAGCATTGGAAACATTCCACTGCTTCCTTCATACATTATGGTGACAGTTTCGAACTGTCTCTTGTGTAAATTATGTCTCTTGTGTAAATTGGATAGCACTCATAAGATATTGTTCAGAATATTCATCTGTTGTAATTTAGGAATTGCAAAGGTCACTTATGTACAATTAATATTATTAGTAGATACAGAAAAACATTTTCTAACCATTAAATAGAATTATGTACAGATGTATATTATACTTTTAAAGCAATATTGTCATTAGTATAACTATATTAATCTGTAATGATGTATAGGAGTTACATAAAACAATTAAAAAGCCTTTGTGTATAAATTTAAATACATAATTTGATTATTTCATTTATTTGGGAAACTCTGCCAGATAGGTCTTGATCTTATGTACCTACTTATATGTATTTGAAAACTTTCTGTTGAAAGATATTATTTTCTGAAGACTCCTATAAGGCACCATGTGGCAGTTTTCATATCTCCCTTCTGCCCTTAACACAGTAGAAGATTGTTGAGGTCAGGTGGCAAGCCCACAGTCTTAAAGCTAAGAGTACCAGAAAAGAAAAGCAGGTCCAGATTATTATTTTTTCTCAAAATGAATCAAAATTCTTAACTAAATATAGTCAAAAGGAAAAAAAGGAAGAAGGCAGACAGGAAGGCACTATAATGAAACATAAAAGGAAGATTAAATAATCACTTTGAAGTTATATCTTCTCATTGCATGGAAAATTTAATTATGAATGGTATTCAGTTTTACTCTCCTTAATTTTCCTGTTTGTCTGAAACATTCTGAAAGCCTTCTGCTGGTTACAAATTCAAATACTAGTGACTAATTGGGTATTTAATATAAAAGTACCTTAAGATATAGTTTTGTTTTGTTTTTTTTCTTTTTTGGTTGCAGTGTTTTCCAGATGATTAAATAAGCTCACTAGGAGGAGGAGATGATTTTATCCCCTCCTCTCTTGCTGAGCTGCATTAAGAAGACTGAATTATCAAATTTCTTTGTATCAAAGATTTCTCACTTCTGCTGGGGGGCTGAAGTGTTGATTGAAACTAAGAAAGAACTGGACAACTAAGAGGACCCAAAATATTGAAATGCGGCTCCATTTGTATGATTATCATTTGTTCAGCTATAATTATTTCATGCTTTAAAAGAAACTCTTTCAGCACACCCTAATATCCTGAAAACAAATCTACTAACTTGACTTGTTAGTAGATTTAATTATTTGAAATTCAAAAATGGTAGGCAATGTTTTAATTCTCTTGTAACAAACAAATAGTTTTTCCTCTCACCTCCATTTTCAAGTATTTTCTTGTCAATAATATAATACTTTTAATACATTGTCTAATTTCCCTTCATTAGCTCTCAAATGAAAATCTGTCCTAATTTCTTTGAGGTGGTATTATGAAAACTGCATGTAATTTTATACATATTACCAACATAGGTCTGTATATGGAATTTTCTCTTTATTCTAAGGTTTTGATCAGTCCTCATAACCAGTCTCTTTAATCCTAGGATTAACCTAGCTGCCTGGCTTTCACTCAGTTTGCAATAGACAGCCTCACGGGCTGTGCACTCTGTACACATGCAGAGTAGACAGTGAATGACTGTTTCTCTGAGGATATGTTTAGAATACTGCATTTGCAAGCCACCAAAAATGTATTAGGTTATTGATTATGAAATGTTAGATTTCTGTAAGTACTAAGTTTAGCAACTGCCCTCTCTGACATTTCATTTGACAAGTCTTGTTTGATTTTTATTGTGAAAGTACATCCTCATTCTTTCAAATGTGTGCCTCAGCTTGTGATTATCTCTCACAGACTTCTTTAGAGCAATGTTTATGAAAACATGGGTGTGTTAAAAGTCTGTGTTAATTTCAAATGTGAGTTCTGTCATGAAATCAGTATCCACAAAGTACTTGGGAAGGATGTGGCTAGTGAATGGACAGTATGTCAATGGTTTTAGAAGCCTTTTCTGGTGATATTAATCTTGAAAATGAGCCACACAGGTGTCCTGAGCCCAAGGTGGATTATGATGAGCAGACAGCTAAACTGGAAGCCAATCCATCTAACCTGTGTGTGAATTAGCAGAAGCTCTGAGCTTACTGTTCTAACAGTGAGCACCACTTAAAACAAATTGCCATGGTCAAGAACCTGGATAAATGGGCTTCACAAGAATTAAACAAATGTCAGAACAGAAATTCTCTCAAAGCTTGTCTTTATTTGCTGTCACGACATAAAGGTGAGCCACTTCTGCCCCACATTGTTACACGTGATGATAAATGGATTCTTTTGACAACCTCAAACATTCAGCACAATGGTTGGAGAAAGATGAAGGGCTGAAACACAATCCAAAACCAAATACTCATACAAAAGAAACTTAATGGTGTCCGCCTGGTGGTCCAGCACTGGCATTATCCAATACAGCTTCATGAAACCTGATTATCATGGATGTCGACTGCAACCAATTTGATGAAATTATGAGGATGATTGTGATTAACCAGTTGTGATTGGTCAATAGGGTCAGGTTAATCCTCTTGAAGGACAGCCCTTGACAAATAACACTACTCAAACTACAGAAACTGAACTTAGAAATTCTCTGTCATCTTACGTATTCACCAGACCTCACAACAACTGACTACCACTTCTTCCAGACTTTGGACCACTTCTTGCAAGGAAAAACTTTCAATTGTCACCAAGCTGTGGAAAAGCCCTTAAGCGATTTCATTGCCACTTGCTCTCTAGTCTTCTTTGCTGGTAGAGTGCACACTACCTAGGTGAAGGGCACGCTTATAACTTTCACTCAATATGTACAAACACTAAGTATATATACAAAACATGTGTGCACCCAATATCCTGAAATTTTAAAAACAATGGCAAGATGTGTTGATACTTTAGGTTCATACTCTGATTAATTGTACTGTTTCTTGTTTGAGATGTAATAAACTTTTGATTCAAAATTGGACATTTTGGCCATGTGCTGTGGCTTATGCCTGTAACCCTAGCACTCTGGGAGGCTGAGGCATATGGGTTGCTTGAGCTCACGAGTTCAAGACCAGCCTGAGCAAAAGCAAGATCCCATATCTCCTACAAAATAGAAAACTGAGGCAAGAGGATCACTTGAGCCCAAGAGTTGCAGATTGCTGTGAGCTATGACACCACATCACTCTACCCAGGGAAATAGCAGCTTTAGATGCTGTCTCAAAAAAAAAAAAAAAAAAAAGAAAAGAAAAGAAAGAAAGAAAGAAAAAGAAAAAATAAACATTTAGACATTTTGTATTTAATGATCTAATACTTCTATAGACTCTTCTCACAAAAGTATGTGAATTTCCAGCATTAGGTTTCATCTAAAATTACTGGATGACAGAGACTTTCATTATCTCAAACACACCATTTTCTTGATCTTGAAATTGTGTCTATTTTGGACTAATTCCTTTTGAAAGAGCCAACAACTAAATTTCCCACTAACAATTTGTTTTATTTTTTTACTGGCTAAGCATAGTAAAGAAAGGAACCATTCAGCTAAATATTACCCAATTAGGAACTAATTATACCATGATAACTAAATGAGTGAGATGTAAATGACTATGGTGAGGTTCACATAATGAAAAAGAGGTAATGTTAACCAGTTTGATGGAAGTATTTCAAATTGTATATAAAACCAGCACATTGCACCCTCTAATTGCACTAATGTACACAGCTATAATTTAATACAAAAAAGGAAAAAAAAAAAAAAAGAAAAAAAAAGAAAAAGAGGTAAGATTTTCTTTTGTTCTATTTTTTTTTTTTTTTTTTGGTAGTTCTTCAAACTGATAGGAACAGCTAAGATAAAATGTCACAACCTGACATTTTTTTAGTAAGTGAAAATATGTTGAGCTAAATCAGGGATTTGATAAAGATACATTTTCAAGACCAGGATCTAATTATGTTTTACTTTGTCTTTACAACATAAAACTTAATTGGTTGAAAGCCCAGCTTTTACAAATTACTAGATAACTTTCACTCACTTTAATTCAATTTGTTAAAGTAATTCTAGTAAACAGACATGCTTTATCCTAGATAACTATGCTTTCAGTTTTTGTTTCATTAAATTTTTTAACCTTTATATTTCTGGCATTTTAAGGAAGTAAAATATGTGGCCAACTAATAAAAGGGAATGTGATCCTAATTGCCACAGAGAGATTTAACTGGGCACAAATATTAAAGCATTAAGTACTAAGGAATTCAAAATTATTTTTTTATTTGCAAAAAAAAAAAAAAAAAAAGACACAAGCAAAGTTCATGGGCGAAACATTTGTACGGGCAAATTCCTCAGACATGAAATAATAATATGTGATAATTATTCCCAGTTATATTTTTTTAATATGTTAGCAGTTTATTGGGAATACAGTGTAATTTATAAGCCTATATTAGACTCAAACACTATTAGTAATATTAACAATAAATACAGAGATTGAAGAAGAGTCGTGTTAAAAAATTCATTAAATGAATGCTCTAATTGATAAAGAAAATCTATCTTGCAACTTAAAAATATGTATCAGAACCTTTTCAACAGTTTTTATGCAGGTCAGAAAAATGACACTTTATAAAATTCTCTAAATATTTATGAGTATTTAGTATTTAATAAATCAGTAAGTGTAACTTGTATATTCTTAGTGTTTGCTTAAAATAATACTTGCTCTCAGGGAGTGAAGAATAAAAAATGCTTTTATAAACACATGATTATCATGCTCCTAAATTTATGAACAAGCTAAAATATTTAGAAATAAAATGTTAAACTCATTATCTTAAAGTTCAAATCTTAGGTTCATGTTAAGAAATCATTGCTGTTGATCCCCCCACCAACAGGTTTATTTATTGAATGTGTTATTCACATATAAGTGCATTTTAATCTGTTTATTTAGAGAAATTTATCAGGATGTTAGAATAGAAGTTTCCCCAAATCTGCAGATGCTGGTGTGGATGTGGAGAGAAGGCAACACTTCTACACTGCTGGTGGGATAGCAAACTAATACAATCTTTATGGGAAAAACGTGGAGAATTCTTAAAGAACTAAGAAATACCTTCCATTTGATCCCACATTTTCATTACTAGGCATCTACCCAGAAGAGTAAAAATTATTTTACCACAAAGACATTTACACCAGAATGTTTATTGCTGCTCAATTCATAATTGCCAAATTGTGGAAGCAACTCAAATGCCCACCAACCCATTAATGTGTTAACAAACTATGGCGTATGTATACTACAGAGCACTGTTCAGACGTAAGATCTAGACTTTAGAACTTTTGTGTTCTAAGATGAAACACATTCTTCTTAAAGTATCTAAAGGATGTAAAAAATATCCAATGTGCCCAATACTAATATGAAGCCACTATGTAGATAACTATACACTCACATGAACAATAAAACACAAATATATTCTAGCAAAGAGGGGGGAGAGGTAGGCGTGGGAAGAGGGGGAAGGGCTAATGGTGGGAGAAGGACGGGCAATTGGTGGTACCTCACATAACGTACATGGTGTGTTGGAGCTCAGCAGGCCCCTTGGGTGAAGGGCTCGACTACAATTTGAACTTCACCTTGGAAGTGAGAACAATGTAACCTAAACGTCTGTATACTCATATTAATTTGAGATTAAAAAATAATTACAAAAAAAGTAAAGATTCTATTGTGTATAGTCTTACAGTCCACAGCTTCACTAGATAAAAAATGAATTCTAACATTTTACTGAGTCTACAATTTTAAGGTTTCTGAGTGTAACAGAAAAGATAAACATCCTTTCATTTAATATGAACATACGATTTCTTAATTTTCAGTCATTGCTGAAGGAAATCACAAGGAAATTGCATTCACCTGTCTCACCTCAAATATAAAATGTGTTTTAACCCTTAGTACAGAGAGACAGCATCATTCCTTTCATATGTAACTTTTTTTTTTTTTTTTCTTTTTGCAGTTTTTGGCTAGGGCTGGGTTTGAACCCACCACCTCTGGCATATGGGGACAGAGCCCTACTCCTTTGAGCCACAGGTGGCGCCCCATAGCATGGTTCTTTTAATATCCCTTATAATTCTAGCTTTTAGCCTTTTTTTTTTTCTTTTTCTTCCTTTTTTTTTTTTTTTTTTTTTTTTTTTTTTTGAGACAATCTTACTATGTCACCCTGGATAGAGTGCTGTGGTGTCGCAGCTCACAGTAACCTCAAACTCTTGGCCTTAACCGATTCTCTGGCCTCAGCCTCCCAAGTAGCTAGGATCACAAGCGCCCGCCACAATGCCTGGCTATTTTGTGTTGCAGTTGTCATGGTTATTTACCCGCCAGCCTTGTTGTATGTGGCTGGGGCAGTAAACACTGAGCCAAGGCTTTCAGCCTTTTAATGACGCCAGTTTCTTCCACGTGTACCTCATTTGGGGGCACTTCTCACTATGCATCCTTCAGACATTTTAGTAATACTTATTTTTAACTACATTGCTATATTTTGGCATAAACATACAAGTCCATAGTACTTATTTTATATCATCATATCCAGCTGTCTTCTATTCTTTTTTCTTTTTAATTTCCAAGTATGTATCGATTTTTGCCTTTAAAGATTAAGTGCTGAACTGGCAAGTTCATCACATGTGGGCTACTCCTTTTTCTGGGGTTATCAGCTGGACACTGGAATAAAATTTTGTTTATGAATTTCTTGTTTCAAAAATGAACGATTGAGATGTTTTCATCAGAAACACATACACACAAATGCATGCATTCATACATATACACCCACACGGCATATAAACTCTGATCATGTCTCTCTCAGTACTTATTAGTTTTAAGTGTTATAATTATTTTGGGTAATGCTTTATTTTGAAATATTTAGGACAAATTTGCAGAACATTTCCATAGCATATAATTGATTACAACCATCACTGAATTCTTTATAATTTGCTAATTTTTCAGAAGTCTAACTGCCTTAGGATTACCACTTCTTTTTCCTATTAGCACAAAAAACTTTCCACAAAATTCTCATTATAGATATACCAGTTCCATAAAAATCCTTTCCAAAACACCTTCTCTCTAATGCATTAACATTCTTTGCTAAAAAAAATATATATATAATAATAATAATAGTCTTATCTTATTAGGAGAAAGCAAAATACAGATTTTTTTTTTTTCTTATAGACTATGTTTTCAAATAGTTAAAACTCACAACTTTGTTTCCTGTGCCTCTGAGCTATACTATGTAAAAGTCAGTCCTGGCAAGTTATAATTAGACATGTAGAATAATTCCAATGATGTCTTACAACTGATGAAATCAGTCTCAGCCTTGTCTACTACCTGATTACCATGGAAACCATTGCTGGCCAACAGAGTAATTCTGATCAAAAGGAATTATTATTAATCCTCCCAGTGTATGTTGGGTAGGGATTTGCACAGCTTTTGTTAAAGTTTCTGGTGGAAGTTTAAAGGTCCAGTAAGGGTAAATATTAATTCTTAATGTTCTGGAGAGCAAGAATGGCTTAGTCTCTGTGGGGCACAACTGGCTCTCAGTAAATCAGATATTAACAGATTATAGGATCAGCCTTGCACTATCCAGGGATTAGAGATAAACAGGTGAATTTGTAGAGGAGGAAAATAATTTCTGAGAGTGACTTAACCAAGTCACTGCCTTCTCAAATTGAACTTAAACAAGAAAGAAAGAATGTACAAGGAATTCAAAATTCTAAACAATATTTGTGATCATTTCCAAGAAATCAGATGATGACAACTAATAATTATTTTTCTCTTTTGTATACAAGGAGACAAGTATGAGATGAAGAGAGAAATGACCACTGATCTGTGATTAAAAGTAGGGTGTTCTTCAAGGATATTTTAAACTTATCTTTATCTGTGTATTTACCCAACTATTGCTTACAGTCAAAAATCACAAAATCAGCCTCAATATTACCATAACATGGAGACAAGTTCCTGATTAAAACAATCACTATAAAAGGACATTTCATTTAAAATTATGACAATAGTACATGTATTTTTCAATGTTTCACTTTACATTTCAAGGTTAAAAAATACATGTACATCAGGACAATTAGTTATATTAGAATTTTGTCACTATTAATGATGAACGTTTTAGAATTTGTGGGTCATGTTATCCTGTTGGTACTATAATATAATAAGTATGGGGAATTAAAGTGAGGTTAAAAGTAACATAGAAACTAGTTTATTCAGAAAAACATTTTAGAACTTTGAACATTGATTGCCACACTCAAAGATTGAGAGTCAAACTGCTATACCCTTTTTGATTATACCCAAAATCTATCATTTTGCTCATTTCAGCAGCACATGTATGTATAAAATCCGTCTTTAATGCCAACTAAAATTTTGTTCAGCTTGTTGGATGAATGAAAATTTGTTCTGAAGTGTTCATCGAGTACAAGACTGTGACTTACATCTGTTTATGTTATGAAAGATAAGATACAACCAAGCCAATATTTTCTGAATTATTTGTTGACCCCTCTGATTGTTCATGTTACTTGATATATTTTCTGTCTGTCTGAGTTCTCTGCTACGTGCAGTTAGCCTTTGCTTTGCTCCCTTTTTGGCATTCTTAAAGAGTCTAGGCTTGAATTGGCAGTTGTGCCATGTATTTTTGGCTTGCCCTAATGAAATGTGTTAGTTTCTGCAGCTGTGTAAACTGAAAAGGGAAATATTATGTAGAGATATGCCGGGAATTAGGAACTACCATTTATAATTTTTATTAACGTAAAAGTTAATCATGCAGGTAAATTACGTGTTTAATGTGTATTTTTTTATTTTGGGGGGCAGTGGTTAACTCTCAAAGACCTAAAAAGAAATATTATGATGAGCAAATAAATGCCACCGTATGATATAAGAGTCCAAATGGTTGGACGGTGCCTGTGCCTCAGGGAGTAGGGCACTGGTCCCATATACTGAGGGTGGCAGGTTCCACCCAGCCCCAGCCAAAACTGGAAAAAAAAAAAAAAAAAAGAACCCAAATGGTTTCAAAATGGAATAATCATTTATCAGTAAGCTCATATTTTATCCTAAGAATATAATCTGTAAAGCTGAAGCCAAAATAAAACTAAAAAACCAACAAACTGAGGTTGGAATAATTCTTTAGACAATTAATTGTTCTATGCCTGAAATCTAAAACTTATTTATTTAGATGGTTAAGATATTTGCATATATTAACTTAATCTCATTCTTTGGGAAAAAAATCATTTATTTGTTCATAATCATAGATTTATTCCATTATATCCTTTTTCAATGAAAAGAATGCTAGTCTATAACCTAATCATTGGGGAACAAATTATTTTTGCACATTTCTCCAACTAATTAATTAACCTTTGACTTGAAATCTCTGTAGTTTCAGATATCAAGAGGAAAAGATGTATGTACTCTTTGAAAGACTAGAGTATTTTATCCCAGCTCTCCCATTCTTTCTTAAGAGTACATTTACATACTCCACCTATTTTCTAGGGACATTTGTAGTAATCTCTAAACTGTAATTAATTTATTTCCATGCAACTTTTGCAAGATACTCACAGGAGATTCAAAGCCAACTAATGTATGGGGCAACTTGTTTTCATCCAGCCATACTCTGTGTACTAGAGAGAACTCTTACCAAAGCAAGAGTTGGAATCTTCGCTCATTCCTTTATGTGGCTGGAGACATTGCATGTAAAGTTCTGATGTGGATACAACCAGATAAATTTGTGTAAAGTAGTCTAGTTTAGATTAAAAACTTGAAGAGATTATACCTCTGGTGGAATGGGATTCCAATTTGCTATTTGCATACATAACTTGGCAGCTGAATGTAATCTTAGGGTACATAAAGAAATGGGTTTAAGATTTATAAGGTAGAAATGCTAAAGTTGTGTAATAACAGAAGAAAGGGAGTACTGAGAAGTTATAAAACATACAAAGGTTTTACTCTGTTTTTAAGATATTGTCTTATTTTTAATTACTTACTACTATACTTTTCCTTTCTTGGTTCATTAAAATAAAAGCCCTAATGAATTTAATAAAAATATAAAGTAATAAGATTTTATATACATGTATATTTACATATATACATATATTTATATATGTAGATATATAAAGTCATAAAGTCTATATATAAAATTATACATATATATGCAATACATATATTGTATCTACCAATTTAATGGTAGATTTTATCCCAAATGTTATTTTTATAAGATAATTTATTAGCTTTGAAAACTCTGTCTTTTGCTTTTAGGCATTTAAAAGTAAACTACTAAAGTCAAAACATTATGCATGTACTTGAAGTACCTTTGAAATAATTATTCCTGGAAAAATCAAGTCTATTAGAGTAGGTGAATTTATGTAATATTTATCTTTCTTTGTAAATTTATATTCTAAAAAAGCATGATTTTTTTTTTTTTTTGCTTCAGTATATATTCAGGTGGTTTCCCTAATAATTTTTATCCTTTCCTTCAAGACATAAAAACATTACAAACAAAATCCTAAAACTGGTCTTTTAAATTTTCGTTGCTTTGAGAATACAGAATTTGTCTATGGCCTTGATGGATAATTTTGGAAAACACTAGCGATATTCAGACTTGTTCATGCAGCTTGTGGGCCCCTGCCCATAGAGAAAGTGTTTTAGACACCAGGGCTTTTGCAGATAACACACTTCACTTGCTGGTGAAGCAACATTCAAAGAATGGTTTTAATGTTCTAGAGATGTAAATGGAGTGTATGGTAGAATGGCAATAAAAAAGCAATTTCATTTAGGAAAACTCATTTCTTAGTGTATATTCTGTGAAGGGATATTGTTTGATTAAAATAAAAGACATTAAAATTCAATAAAGACAGAATGATCATGGTTGGATGACGTTGAGTCATTTTAAAGTTAATTATGCTTGTGGTTGCTCTTTGTGGCTGTGTAGCTGATATATGCAGTGCAGAGTCTATGTTTTCATAAAGCTGTATTTTGAAAACAAGATAGATACAGTCTCTATGTTCAATGCACTGTAGGAGCATACTGGCAAGTAGAAAAACCAAAGAAGAAAAGGCATAGAAAATAAGTATAAGAATATCAGAGTTCCTTACATATATATATATATATATATATATATATATACACTCTACCATGTAGGATAAATTTTTCAAACGGTTGCATTAAAGAAAGGAGAAATACAACAGGGTTTCTAACTCAGGTTGTGGAAAACCCTGTCTGCCTGATTCCCAGCTACTTCATTCATAACCTATGTGCCTTCAGACTTGACACCAAACCTTTATGAACTTACTTTCTCATCTATGAATTAGACTTCGTGATATCTATTTTACCTAAGTCATACTGCAGAGTTACTTACAGCAACGTTAAGTACATTACAAAATTAACATAGTTTCCAAATTTCACTATTCGTAGATACAGTACTTTACTTATAAAGAAAATATTCACTAACAGATATTTATTTAGCACTTGAAATCTTTACCCGAAACTCCAAAAAGCGTTTCCAGACATCAAATAAGAAATTAACAAGAAATTAAGCTATGGCCTAATTTCTTCTGGTGATGCTTTAGGCATTTTTCCCCTATAAATAAAAGTGGCAGAGACTTCAGCATGTGCCTACATGGATTAGAAACATGTGTAAGGGAAATTCTGTCAGACAGTCTTTTATGATTAAACTGCAAAACGTCCCCATTCAATTGTTGTTACATTGGCATATAAAAGTGCATGCTTACACACAATCTGATAGAAGAGTTCTTTTTATACTTAGAGAAATGAGTGTCCATCTTTCATTAACTGAAAAGAGCTACTCATCAATTATGTCATATATTTAAGGATTCTATTTTTTTTTTCTTAATATGGCTAGACATTTTACTGTGTGTGACACATGCGTGCTTCAAGCTAAACTTTAAGTTGTTCAGCAAATGTACACTTGAGAAATTAAGAATAAAGCATGTGCTTCTTTTAACTTATTTATAAACTAAAATGGATTGTAAAATTGAATGTTAGAAATTATTTCTACTAAACCTTTATTAATTCTTCTAACACAATGGAGGAACGGCAGCTATTTGGTAACACAAAACCAATTTGAACATCGTGAAAGCCACAGACATCTTCAGAGACAGTAATGGGAAATTAAAAACAACATTTGTACAGAATTTTATGTAATCCATAAGATGCCCTGAGGCCTAACCCCATTATGTGAAACAACAGCATGAACAACAAGCTCCTATTTTAAAAGATAAAACCTATCCTAGATGTGTTAACAATAAAATTCCCAACAGTAACCAAGGGGGAAGCCATCATTTATGGAATTCTCACAACATAATAAGCATCATACTTTGTAAGTATTGTTTATTTGACTATATTTAAAGTATACATGCTATATATACATATATTCATTATCTATGTGCCTTTTGACTTGATGCCATACCTTTCTGAACTTACTTTCTCATCTGTGAATTAAACCTAGTGATATAAATATATATGACCACACACTTACACATATATAGTGAAATGAATACTACAGTTAAGCCAATGAACATAGCCATCATTTTGCATAGTTTCATGTTTATTTTGGGAATAAAAATACCTAAAACCTACTTTCCTAGAAAATTTCCAGTATACAATACATTATTATTGACTATTAAAATTATCATGCCATACTTTGTTTTTTAATCAGTGAAATAAATATGCTGTTATATTGTTAAACATATAGATAATATAAGTATTACCTAAAGACATTACATTTTCTTTCCAAGATCATGCAGATCAGAATTGATCATTTCAGATAAAACTCAGCTGAATAAATGAAAGTGAATTAAGACACTTCCTGGTTTGAAGACACAAAGTTGAGCCAGGAACGGAGAGTAGGAAGGTTACCAAAAACAAAGGGAAGTTACACATTTAAAATGTGGGGAAAAAATGGTTATTTCATCCTGTTTTGAGTTACAATCTTTGTAGAGAATTTCCTGCATAAATATGTTACTTCGTGATCTTGTATATTCAGCAGACCTGCTTAAATTTGATTAAGCTTAGACTGTTCATAGTATATGCATTTCAGGGTAATTATTTCAGCACTGGGAAGAATGTTGCCTTTTCTCAGCCTCTTTGACTGCTTATAGCTAACTTTGGTTTTTCAGTTGGTATTTTTTTAGTGCTGGTATTAGGATGGGTTTGCTGCTATTGCCACCCTTCACCTTAGCGACTGCACACAATACCACTTATTTCTTTTCATATCATTGTCCAAAGGGGGTCACAGAAGAGATTCTTGGTTGCCTCATCCTTTGCTGCATTTTAGATATGCCCTCAGATCTTCAAATTTGTCACATAATATTTTTGACAAATTTGAAGTTTCGCATAGATTTTAGTGGACTGGACCTGCAGAAGATGAAAATCACTCGTGCATACTTTCCGCTGGCCGTAGTAGTCACTTATCTACTATCCACCAAAAATTGAAAATGGAAAATATTTTTGATATACGCCCAAAAGAAAAAAGGGAAATTGTTCTGTGAATAATTAACCAATCTCTGCCATTTTATGCTAAAAATATTTAGTGATTATAGTACATGCCAAATGTTAGTTAGCTGTCAAAAGCTATTTTGACTTCCTTCTCTTGCTAGTGACAAAATGTGTGACTCACAATGGGAATACCCAGTTTGTTTAGGCTTAAGCTTTGATGTTAATGAGGAGCCACTACACTTTTTTTATTTTATTTTATTTTATTTTTTGTAGAGACAGAGTCTCACTGTACTGCTCTCAGGTAGAGTGCCATGATGTCACATGGCTCACAGCAACCTCTAACTCCTGGGCTTACACGATTTTCTTGCCTCAGCCGGGACTACAGGCACCCTCCACAATGTCCGACTATTTTTTTGTTGCAGTTTGGCCAGGGCTGGGTTTGAACCCACCACCCTTGGCATATGGGGCCAGCGCCCTACTCACTGAGCCACAGGCTCCACCCTACACTTTTTCATTAAATAAAAGGTAAACATTTTATTGAAGCATAATATTTTAATAGAGTTAAATTAAAAAAAAATACATAAATACTTTCACAAATTGAAAACAACTGTATAAGCAGCACCCAGATCAAGAAACCCAACATTGCCCACATCCCAGATTTTCCCCTAACACTCAATCTCTTCTAGTTTTCTCTTAAGACATGTCTTAGAGGGAACATATGTATGAAATTATTTTTGGTATATACATAGCACAGGAATTGCAGGGCATAAGAGACATTTTTTTCAGCTTTAGCAGATACTGCCAAGCCAAGCAGTATTCCAAACATTTTATGCCAATTCAACCCTCCCACTCACACTGCATGGGACTTTCTGGGGGTGTCACACCCTCACTGCTGGTATTTTCTCTCCTTTTGATTTTATCTATTCTGTGAGTGTGTAAACTATTTTACTGAAATTTTAAAAAATATGGCTTTAGTGTCTTAGGTTGCGCATCTGTTTAGTAAAGGAATTTTGTTTTAATTTAGGCAGGAATCCCACCCTGTGTGCTCCTCTATTCTGTTTTTTCAAAGCATATCTTAACTTTTCAGAAGTTGCCTTTGTTTTCTTTCCTTATTTTCAATAAGATAAAACAGCAGAAATTATTCATACCAGTGAGGGCATCTTAGATTCCTGCATCTTAGGTTCTCCTCAAAGGGTAAAATGAGAATAGGGACTTGATTGCTTGATGATTATTCCACACTATACACCAAGGAGAATCAACTATGACTACACTCAGCTGAGGTTGGCAACAAACAAGCAAGCTGTTTCTATATAATGTTTTTCAGTTCACTAAATTTGGGGTTTCTGAATAAATATTGATTATAAGGAAATCAATAAGAAGAACCTAACACACTACTGAATAGAAATTGCTCACTAAGTTTTGCTTTGACTTCAGAAAAGATTGTAAAGTTATGTATGACTTTGCGCCATCTAAAGAGTTGGAGATTAGACCTGTATTTTCTTTTATGTTAATAATAACGACAATTTAAAAGAAATTAAGGCAAAAAGACAACTGAATGTGGAAAAAAAGTAACCTCAGAAGTAAAGTTAGTATATTTGGCTGCATTAAGAAAGAAAGTTTATAAAGTAGGAAGAATTATTATTCAACAATCCAGAAGCAAAGATGAGAAAATGAGTTATTTTTGGAATCAAAGAAAGATTAAAGTCTTTAGGAACCTCTAACACTACAGAGATGTTGGTAATTGTCTGTTTATTTTGTGCTGATATGGCAGGATACTTGAAACTGGATGATTTTCAAGGAACAGAAATTTAATTTTTCACAGTTCTTAGAACTCTGCGTACTCCAAGATCTAGGCACCAGCATCTAGTGAAGGATTTCTTGCCCTGTCATCATGTAGCAGAAAGTGGAATGGCAAAGAGGCAAAAGAAGTCTGAACTGACTCTTTGTCAAGGATTAACCCAACCTATGAGAATGGGGCCCTCATGTCCCTATCACCTCCCAAGTGTCCTGTCTCTTTAACAGCACCACAGTGGCTACCAAATTTCAACATGATTTTTTTTTTTTTTTTAGGGAGCAAACACTAAGCCATGTCAGTTATTTTCTCCATTCTTTATTTAAATGAAAAAATACTAAAACATAAAGGCAAAGATAAGGAAGTACAACTAATAAGATGTGATTTTGATGTTAGTGTGTAAACTATTACTTGACAATGATTTATTTTTATGTTGAAGTATTTTGAAAAATAACACCCTTGCTTTGCTGACACCCTAACATTGCAAAATAAGTGAGCCTTCAAAAGGAAGAGTGAGAAAGAATCACTGATATCCAGAATCCCAAGATAGAACTGAATTTTAAAGCCTTAGAGAAAACTGTTTTCTGCAGGAACATGCTTCTCATTGTAATCTCCAAGCACGGATGTGCGTGCACCATGAGATCCTATTACAAGAGTTCTCTTCTTAGCTTTTCAGTTTATCTGTGAATATTTACAGGTGATTAAAAAAGAAAAATTTTCTAGCTTACCATGAAAACCAAAATTTTATTATTCTTAAGCAATATATAATACCTCTAGTCTCCCCTTTCTCTTAATAGATTTAATTTTATTGACTAGGATATAAAAGTTGTTTTGCTATGTATAATATCAAAGGTTTAGCAGGAGAGTGAGAATGAAATGAGTGAATCTTATGAAATGTATTAATTCATCTGAAAATATTATCACTGCTTTAACCTATTAGTGCCTTTGGAATACCAAGTTAGTTCACGTGATAAGAAAGAAATAAGCATATCACTTTTTTTTTTAACTTTAATTTTTTTAATTTTTTAAATTAAGTCAAATCCACATAGATCATGAATAGATTCATGCATATGTGGGGTACAATGTGCTGGGGGTTTTTTTGTTTTGTATTGTTTTTTTTTTGTTGTTTGTTTGTTTTTTTTTAATACAATCTGATGTGCCGTTGGATCCTGCAATTCCTCCATTTGGAGTACATCCAAAAGACCAAAAATCACTTTGCAAAAAAGATATTTGCACCAAATTATTCATTGCAGCTCAATTCATAATACCCAAGTCATGGAAGAAGCCCAAGTGCCTATCAACCCATGAATAAATTAATAAATTGTGGTCTATGTACCATGGAATACTATGGAGCCTTAAAAAAGCATATCACTTCATGCAAATATGAAGGTAAGACTTTTATACCAAATTACGAACTTTGACAAAACATTTGTTTCCCTTCAATAAAGGGTTTATATGCTCTAGAAAATATAATAATACTAAAAATGGACAGGACATTAAGGGAATTATATATCCTATTCTTCTTTTTCCAAAATGAATTTTCATATAAAAGGAACTGACACAGTTGCTTGTCAAAGGCACAATGATTTTCAATCTCACTTGATTCTTTGATTTTCTATAATAATTAGTTATAAGCAGACACTCTTCCAGTTGCTGTCATTCCCACCATCACATCCTGCATTACAACTTGTTGAAAAATGAACAGTTTCTAAACCCTTTCATGAGTTCCTTTGCACTTCTATGATCTCCTGGGAATTACCTTCTTGACTTTTTATTTATGCAATCTGATTTTTCCTTTCAGTCTTACTCAAGCCTTACCAGTACTGTGTCCTTTACTGATTTCTAGGCAATTCCACTTTATATTCTTTGGACTCTCCTACCAGATTTTTTCACATTCTGTTACAGTAATTCCAATATGATTGCATGATTTGTATCTTTCTTTGTTTCATGGATTTGGAGCACACTTATAGACCCCTAGCTTTACGGCTAGCACATCATAGAAACTTTCACAATTTTTTTAATGAATGAATGAATTCATTCATTCACTATAATAAGACATCAAAAATAGCATGCATCTATATTCATAAAGAATATTGGTATATAGTTTTCATCTGTAGTTGTGTCCTGTCCTTGTTTTGGTATTAGGGTAAAATTGGCTTCCTAGAATGAGTTGGGGAGGATTCTGTCTTTCTCAAAGTTATAGAGCAACTTCTGCAGTATAGGTTCAAGTTCTTTTGTTGAGGGTTTGGTAAAATTCAAGTGTTAAATGATCTACTCTAGCACCTTTTTTAGTTGCAAGATTTTTTTTTTTTTTTTGCTGATTCAATTTCAGTGTTTGATATTGGACTGTTCAGTTTTTCTTTTTCTTCATGATTGAATCCTGGAAGTTTGTGTGTTTCCAAGAATTTGTCCATTTCCTCCACATTTTTAAAAGCATGAGATTTTTATAGTATTTTATAGTATTTTTAGTATTTTATAGTATTCTGAGATGATGTGTTGTATTTCCATGGTGTCAATTGAGAATCCCCCCTTTTTTTAAATTTTAATTGAGCTTATAGGAATTCTATTCTGTTTCTAATTATTCTAGCAAGAAGCTTATTGATTTTATTTATCATTTCAAAGAACTGACTTTCTTTCATTAATCTTCTAGACAGTTCTTTTAATGGCTTGTATTAAAAAGTCTAAAAACATACATTGATTAAAAGCATATCAACCAAAAAATAAGATAAACTATTCAATATTAAGAATGCTTAAGGAAACATGAGTCAATAACTTATTACCCTATAAATCTTTAAAAAATATAAAATTACAATACTGTTTATGTAATTGAACATCAAGAGACGTTGTTTTGCATAAAGCTGATTTGGGATTATTGAGCAATGTAGCTCTGAGTAGGCTGGGAGTGACTACTGACCTCTGTGTATTTGAGTTTGCTCTGAGCGAGGCTGAGGCCATGGCACTATACCCAGGGTGAAAGAGATTGTGTTTAAGAAAATAAAAGAAGAAGAAGAAGAAAGAAGAAGAAGAAGAAGAAGAAGAAGAAGAAGAAGAAGAAGAAGAAGAAGAAGAAGAAGAAGAAAACACAATTCATTGTATTTGAGAAGCTGAGTTGCAAAAGTAAACAACAGGTACTGGTGCAGATAGAGAAAGAAAGGAACTTTTATTTGCCTTTGGTGGGACCACAAACTATTAATAGTACAATCTCTGTGGAAAGTGGTACTGAACTGGCATCACCTGTGATCAAATTGGCTTCCGTACACCTTTCTTCCTTTCTTTCTTTCTCTTTCTTTCTTTCTTTCTTTCTTTCTTTCTTTCTTTCTTTCTTTCTTTCTTTCTTTCTTTCTGACAGAGTCTCACTAAGTTGCCCTTGGTAGACTGCTATGGCGTCACAGCTCACAGCAACCTCAAACTCCTGGGCTCAATTCCCTTTCCTCAGCCTCCCAAGTAGCTGGGACTACAGGTGCCCCCCACAAAGCCCAGCTAATTTTTGATGTAGTTGTCATTGTTGTCTAGCAGGCCCGGGCTGGGTTCGAACCTGCCAGATTCGATGTATGCGGCTGGCACCATAACCACTGTGTAACAGACACCTAGCCTTCTTACAGATTTTGATAGAATTTTTTCATTTCCAGCCACTTCTCATAGAATGTCTTAATAATTTTATATAATGCATGTTTTTATGTTTATATCCAAGGCAAATTAAAGGGGCTTTAAATATAAACCTATCACAATTATTGCATTTAACTCTTAGGTCAGCAAAGTTAATTATTGCCTCTTGACCATAGACAATATCTAGCCTGCTGCTCTATTGGTTTTAGGCAACATTATACAAACAAAACATCAGTTAATTGAAATAAAGACCCACTTGAGAAAGTCTAATTTAAAAACCTTCACATTTTATCAGGGAAAATGCTTTATTTGGTCAGCACCATAGTTTAATATTATATTTATAAAAAAGACTTCTAATATGAGAGTATTAACAAACAAAAATATGTTTTATTTAAAGTAAAAAAGATCTATCTTGAATGAGACCAATGTTTATGAATTATTTAAGTACCTGGTCTGGCATAAAAATGTATTGAGTGGGATATTTAAGCTCGGTAACAAAAGTATGTAAAATGTTATAATACTTTTGCAACTCAGCTTCTCAGATACTATGAATTTTATTTTATTATTATTGTTCTTTTATTTTTTGAAACAGAGTCTCTGTCACCTTGGGTAGAGTGCCATGTGCTCAGCCTAGCTCAGACAAACTGAAAATCCTGGGCTCAAGCAATCCTCCTGCTTCAGCCTCCTGAGTAGTTGGGACTAGGTATATGCCACCACACCGAGCTGATTTTTCTGTTTTTGGTAAAGACAGAATCTCAGTCTTTTTCAGGTTGATCTTGAACTCCTGATCTCAAGGGATCCTTACACCTTAGCCTCCTGGAGTACAAAGAGCATAAGCCACCATGCCCAGCAAGATATGTTTCAATATGAAATCACACATGAGTTTAAACAGAAATTAAAAATAGAATCAATTTCAGAAGCATGTGAATCGTTCATATTAGCATGCAGGCATGATTCTTTGATTTCTAGATTTATTTATGAAACAGATAAATAGTTAAAAAAATAAAGGCGATTTCCATTAGTTCTCAATTACATGTTAATTAAGATGACTTCTATGAGAACTTTTTTTTTTTTATATGTTACGTTTACTTAGAATTAAAAAAAAGATGAAAATGTAAGGAAGGATTAATTGGTTAATAATTATAAATATAGAATTTTGAAAACTCCAAAGGCACCAAGGTAAAACTAATTGTTAATGTTTATTCTTTTAGTTAACATTTGGCAAGCTTGCAATTGGAAGTTAGTCTGATACAATTTAGTTGATGAAAATTCTAATTGACATTTAATAAGTATGTTGATTAAAATATATGTTGTTTTGTCTTCCATTTCAAATGACAATTACCTGCTTAAGCATCCTTTTCATTTCACAGATTAATAAGAACAATAGATTTTAATATTCTGCTGCCCCAGGACTGTCATTTGTATGATTTATGCTACATAGGTCTTTCCCGATTTAGAATTTACTTCCTCATACTAAATTAAACATCTTCCTTAGTGCATTGAGCCATATTTTACTGGTGTGCACAATCTATGCCCTGGGAGAAATTGAAGCACATTGGAGAGTCATGTGAACTTGAACAGGCCAGTAGGGTGCTATTTAGTAAATAACTTAGACTAAATGGTGTTCACCATTTCTTCCTCATTCTAAACGTGTTGCCGTGTTCCTTTTCTAACCATCACCCACCATTCTGTTGTTTGGCTTTATCCCATGTCTTCAGTTCCATCTTCACTCGTGTTGGGAACATGCATCAGACTATGTGTCAATCCGTGTTAATATTAAGACTGTTAACAGTGAGAGGACCCCAGGAGATGAGGAGGGAAAACCCCAGTCTAGACATTTCTCCTCTATTCTTTTATCTTCTCCAGCTTTTCTTTTCTATATCTAAACTGTTTCCTTTCCCTCTTCCCTGATTTTCTGTAAGTTCTGCTAAAAAATTATAGTTTTTTTTTTTTTTTTTTTTTTTTTTTTTAAACTCAGTAGTCTTTTATCATGAAGTCTGCATTTTTTCTTTTTGGTACATTCTGGGACATAAATAGATCTCTGTCCAACTTGCCTTTCATAATGAGACATTTATTTTTCTAATTTTACTAAAGATTGTGTAGTGAAAAAAAATGCATAATATAATAGCTTTCCTGAAAGGGAACTTCATTTAAGGACATTAAGTTGTTATTATATTTATGATAAAAATTACAGATAATTATTATTTTGAAAGTTCTCATCCTATCCTTTTCTCAAGTAAATCACCTCAAGGCTGAAACATCGTCATGTCACAGATTTCCAGAGGCAACTAAGCAGCCTTCTCTGCTCAGATCCTTCTATCACGCCTGCATTTATTGAATATTTCTGACCCGCCAATGCTATGATATTCCAGTTGATTCAAAGGTTCTGTGTAGCTAAAGTTTATCTAAGCATTTGGAGGACAAATTTGATCTATTTTATTTGTTAACATTTATTTATATCATATGCAAAAGTACATGTTTAAACATGCCTACTTTTGCCTGAATATAAAATAAACTGCAGAGAAGAAAACTCTATGGTATCAAATCATAAAAATCACAACCCATAAAAACTCTTGGCATTTCAAGCATCTTCCTAGAAACTACTTGGAAATACTTAATTGAAAAAGTAGCGTTATTAATGAAAACCAACAATGTTAGAAATCTGTTCACTGACAATATTGGCTTATCATTCCACGTGTCTTTTTTTTTTTAATCTATGAAATCACATCCAAGGGAATCATGATATAAAACCCTAATAAATCTTGGAAGTCACTGAAAGATAGTCATACTTGTTCACACACAGCTTTTCCTTGTAAAGGCTCTTCACATATTGCAGTGCTTTTGAAATAACCACCTAAGGGGTTTGTGGGTGTCTTGGTTTTGAAAACTAATACTGGCAAATGGTCTACTAGCAAGGTCTACTTTGATTTTTTAAAGTTTGAGTCAACTCATATTGTTAAACCTACTTCAGTTGTGCCATTTACTGGCATTGTCATCTGGAGAAACTTATTTAATCTGCTTGTATGTCAGGTTATTTTTTATATAAAAACAAGATTTTAATACTAAAATCACAACATTGGTGTACTAATGAATTGAGGTAACATGCAGAGAGTACTTTTTATTTTTTCCTACACATGCAGGCATTAAAATACATTTTATGTATCCTAATAGTGAATCAAAAATAAAATCAGATTTTGCACGTTTGAATAGAAGGTGTATTAATAGAAATTTTTGAACTGCTATAAACATAAGACTTGCACTGAATGGAGGTTGCTATCAGATTTCTTAAGAGGCCAAAGGAAAAATGTATAAATATCTCAGTTGTATTGAACAAGTGTTCAAAGATATTGAATGTATTGATGGAGTATCCAAGGTTTGCTTAATAGCTAAGCTGTAAATTTGCATACTTATTTTTGAATATATAAGGTACCACATATAATCTAGTGACTTGAGAATCAGCAGTTCAAATATTTCCAACCTTCTCCAGCTCTAGGAGAGAAGATTCTTTTATAATCACACTGCAGAGCCTTTGTGGCTTTGCTCACTCTGTATAGGACCCCACTGCTGCACTTGTCACATTGCATTTTAAATGACTGTTATGTATGTCTCCCTTCAACTCAGTGCAATATGCCAAGACACTGCCATGTGTTAGTGATAAAAATGAATAAAAGATGTTAACTGTAACCCCAGAATCAATAGCAGACTCAGAAATCAGGGAAAACCCCTTGAAGACAGCCCCTGTTATCTCACAGCTCTCGACACAGGGCCAACACCTGGTTACTGCTTAGTATGTGCTTGCTGGGTAAATAAATGAATAGATTATGCTATTGCTTCACTGGAAGAATTTAGCAACATCTTTAAAAATGCATCCTCCACTCTCCCTCGCAGCCTTCTCATAGCCAAGATTTGCAGCTGTGAAGAAAATGGAAGATCTTGTTCCCCTCATTTTTTCTCTACTTTTAGCTTAGACTGTTCTTATTCCAACCCAAATTTATTACATTTATTGATGTGGAAATATACCCTTGATATATTAAGTGAAAGAATTAGGTTAAAATGCAGTGTGTTGTGTGATCCCCTTTTTGTATAATGTATGCATCTGTCTGTAATTAGGAAATACATAGGCATACACAAACCAGAATGTTTATGATAACTTTTTTTGTGAGGCTTAATAAAAGGTAATCTTTATTTCTCTGAATGTTTGTAATAAGAATATATTACTTTCATAAATAAGAATAAAAAGACATTCTAAAAACAGAGAAGGGAACTTTAGAAGCAAAATATAAATAGACACAGAATCTGGATTTGAGTCCATCTATGCACAGAAGGCCCTTTTGCTTGTTTTAGACATGGTTTATAGAAACTTTCCCCTAATACACTAACCTTATGGGCAGAGGGTGTGCATCGATGAACATATATTCTACTAGAATTCATATTCCCTTTAATAGGCTCTTCAATGCTGATTAAGACCCAGACCCTAATTTGCCAACTTCACTATTCATGCTAATAGCTTTAACAAACTGTCCTTGTCTATCAACAGCAATCACTGTTGTGCCCTTGTCTGCCAGTGGTTCAAACTAGTTGACCTCAGTCTTAAGAACTTAAAAAAAAAAAAAAGCAAAAGTTTTCTTTTCCTTCTTCTTCCTCCTTCCTCCTCCTCCTCCTCCTCCTCTTCCTCCTCCTCATCCTCCTCCTCTTCCTCTTCTCCTCCTCCTCCTCCTCCTCACCATTGTCCGGTGTCTTTCTATTTTTTGACATTACGAATGATGTCCTTCCCTTAGTCTCATGGTTGCCTTGAAGATATTTAGAGACTGGGTTCTGATCCCTCTGAGGGCGTTCTTCAGTTTGGACTCTTCAAACTGTTATATGTCCTCCAAACCTCCTTTCCTAACATTCATTCTGGCAAACATGATCTGTATTAGAAAACAACTTTTAAATATATTTTTTATCTACTGTGGACACACAATATTAACACATAAAAAGGAAATGAGAGATGAAAAAGAGAAAATTGTCATGTAATTCCAGAGATTATTCTTGTTCCCATAGTTTTCATTTACCTGTTTTTCCCTTTCCTGACTATAGTGCTGCTTCTTTAGGAAATGACATTGGTTTGTTTTTCTTATGCCCTGAATTCTTTTATGTGCATCCTTATTAATTTCTCTTTCTTTTCATAGATAGGCTATCCTTCAAAGTGTTTCGTTTACCTACATCCTGAGATATAGTCTCATATTTTGCTAAATTGCAGTAGTCAATATTAGAGTGAAACTTACTGTATGAACATATTTTGCCACAAATAGGAGACCGTGTGTGTTCTTCCTCATTTCAGGTTACTGTTATAATACTGCATGTACTAGAACTGATTTGATCATGTGTATGTTACAACAAAATTAAAATTCTCTTCCATCCAGTAAACGCTTATGTTTAGGCCAAGATCCTATTGTATGGCAATATGAACGTTAACCAACTAAATGTTGTTATTTGGTTATTTATAGATTCATATTGTTCTAAGCAAATTTTCAACATTTTTAATGTCAGAGCACATTATTTTTTTTTCAGATTTTAGCAAAATCTTTACTTATAATTAACAGTGGAAATCCTTTTAAGACGAAGAATGCATTTTACTATTGCATTAATTTAGTTTACAATTTTATTATTGATTCCAAAACTAACATTATTTTGACAGACCATTTTCCTAAGTGCCTTAATAGTATTGGAAATTATTAATATAAGATTGTTTCCCCCCTCTATATGGAAATAGAGCTTACTCTCAGCAGATACAACAGAAAGAAAAAAAATAAAACTAGGGTCAAATTGACTCAGGTTATAGATGTGTATTACAACTCAATTAATCTCCCTAAACCTTAAGTTCCTCTTTTAAAAAGGTAAGACTCATACCTGTCCCCTGGAGTGATGGAGGTAAAAGTAGAGGATGTACTTTGTGCAGTTTCTTCCTTCCAACAGGATAAACAAGCCTTGGCTTAAACTTTTCTAGTTTACTAATGCTGTATTTCAGAGTATTATGAAATGTATATATGGTGAGCATTAATGTTCACATTCTTGAACAAATTAGTACAAATTATTTATTAGCGTGTCATAAAATAGATTAGTGGAAGAAAAAAATAATAAATAATTTAACTACAAATATATTTAGAGTTAATTTCTTGATGGACAACATGATAAATGCATTTCATGATTTGTTCCTTTCAGTAAAAAATTCTTAAGCTTCCCTAAGTGCAAGGGTTGCATTTTCTACTGCTTTCATAGATAC
>CAUYPK010025606.1:0-136467 GCA_963574355.1 Loris lydekkerianus | reverse complement strand
ATCCACCATCGCTCCAAGCTGAAGCTGCTCCACTCGCTTGGGGGAGTCATCCTTGTGTGTGGAGCCCAAAGAGCAAAGCAAAGCTGGTGCCTTTCCTCTTGGAGATCCCAATTTGCCTTTTCAGGGTTTGTGCTCTGCATGTCCTATTTTTTTTTAAATTATTTATTTATTTATTTATTTATTTTGCCGTTTTTGGCCAGGGCTGGGTTTGAACCCACCACCTCCAGCATATGGGGCCAGTGCCCTACCCCTTTGAGCCACAGGCGCCGCCCAGCAAACATTTTTTAGGCATTAAAACAGTATTTTAGTTTTCAGAGTATTTTCTGTCACATATTACTTTTACGGACCCAGCAAGGTAAACATTATTATTTTTAGTCTACAGAGGAGGCAACAGGGGTTTAAAAATTAAGTGGATAATAATTTGGGCAGCTTGGCTTGGCACCCATAGCACAGAGGTTACAGCACCAGCCACATATACCAAACCTGGTGGGTTCGAACCCAGCCCGGGCCAGCTAAACAATGACAACTGGAACAAAAACCAGCCAGGAGTTGTGGCAGGTGCGTGTAGTCCCAGCTACTTGGAGGCTAAGGCGAGAAAACTGCTTAAGCCCGAGAGTTTGAGGTTGTTGTGAGTTGTGATGCCACAGCATTCTACTGAGGGCAACATAGTAAGACTGTCTCAAAAATAATAATTTGGGCATCTGACCAGGCGTGGTGGCTCATGCCTTGTAATCCTAGCACTCTGGGAGGCCAAGGATGGTGGATTGCCTGAGTTCACAGGTTCAAGTCCACGTGAGCCAGAGCAAGACCTCAGCTCTAAAAGATAAAAAAAAAAGTGGGGCAACACCTGTGGCTCACAGAGTAGGGAGCCATCCCTATATACAGAGATGGCGGGTTTGAACCCAGCCCCGGCCAAATTGCAACAAAAAAATAGCTGGGTGTTGTGGCGGGTGCCTATAGTCCCAGCTACTCAGGAGGCTGAGGCAAGAGAATTGCCTAAGCTCAAGAGCTGGAGGTTGCTGTGAGCTGTGATGCCATGCCACTCTACCAAGGGAAACAAAGTGAGACTCTGTCGCTAAAAAAAAAGGGGGGGGGGCATCACGGGAGAGTAAGGAGAGGGAAACCCAAACTCAGGTTCCCTGACTTTGTATACAGGCCATGTAGACCTTCTTGCTAATTTTTTGGTGATATTGTGCAGCTCCTACTGGCAGATCAGATGTGGGGTTTTCTAGCACAGAGCTCAAAAGAGCTCCTTCCTACTGACTGAAAAACTTTGGCGATACCCAGATCTTGGTAGCCACACATCATCACAGCCCCCTCTCCCGGATACCAACATCCAGACACCAAGAAATATGAGATTTAGTGGCCTCTTACATATAGAAACACAAGAGGGACCTAGACTGGAAGTGGCCTGGAAGCAGGGGAGAGAGGGGTGTGAGGAGTAAAAAATAGCCTAAGGAGCAGCTGTTGGGGTCCACTCCAGGTCTGGGGCTGGCCCTTCAAAAATCCCTGTGGACACTCCCTTCCCACATTCCAAGCTCTAACTACTCTTTTTCTTGCTCTACCTATACCTAAGATAAGGATTTCACAGTTTTTCCTGATTCCCTACCCACTTCAGTCTTTTCTCCCATTCTTCCCTCTTCAGAAGTTCTTCCTCTGGTGTATAACCTTTCTTCAGGCTGACTTTAATCCTCTAAGAGCCCTCTCAGGCAACTGCCAGGGGAACCCAAGACAGGGCTTCAGTTATTAAATATAAATAGATAGGGAAATAGGGGAGGGGAACTGAATATAGACATAGATATATCTCTTCATCCCTGCAAGTTATTAGGAAGGATGTACTAGTGGTTGCTAAGCAACAGGTCTCCACAGAGGACAAGGCACCAGAGGAAAAAGCCTCCTTTGACTGAATATTGGGGTGGGAAGGTACCCGGTGGTGTTTCAAAGGCTTGGACTGGCAGGCCAGCTGTCCTCCAAGATCAGCCCTTTCCCCAGGCCACAGGAAACTCCGCCTTTACAACCTTCAGCATTGGTGGAAGGAGGAAGGAACCTGGTTTCCATAGTAACCCAGAAACAATCCAACCCTGGTTTTGCTTACAGCTTCTCTGTGACCCCCCTCTTGGAACACCTACAGTCATGGGCCCCTTTCCCTTACCTCTAACTTCTGATTTGAGAGGAAGGGCCCATAGAAAGGTTGGTGGGGTGCAACAAAGCTATCTCACTTGGTCCTAAAGTGGTCCTAAGACTCTAAAGGCGGGGTGACATACAAGAGAAAGGATTTCCTGTGTCTTCTGATTTGTGTACCCCATAAAGGGCTGCAAAACGCAAGGCCAAATAGTGGCATCAGATACAAACTGGGCCCAGGCTTGCCTCCTGAAAGGCCATATACCGACTGAGGTCTCAGATCTCCAGAGACTAAGAGGGCAGGTTCTTTCGTGCCCCTTGGCTACTCAGGCTCCCATCCTCCTCCATCTGAAGTCCACTGTAGTCAAGAGAACGGAGACATAGAACATTAACGTATGTCAAGTATAAGTGAGTGGCACCAAGGGGCATAATCTGTTTTTCTAATATGACCACAAGCAGAGTGTTAGAAGAATTAGGCCGACAGCTGCTGGTTTTTCCCCCCTTTCTCTTCCCCCTCCTTGCTCTCCCTCTCCCTTCCTCCTCGGCGTTTGCACACACCAATGGCAGCCGAGCCCTGCTCGCGATTTCTCTTAATCTTCCTCCGCCATCCTGCGCTCTTTCCGCAGGCGGTGCTGTGAAGCCGGCAGAGCCCCGCGTCACACCTTACTGCTCCCTGAGATTGCTCCACAGAGAGCTCAAGGAGATGGCAATCGGCGCTGATGCCGGCTGGCAGCAGTTGGGAGAGGGGAAGGAGAAGAGAGGGAGGAGGGGGAGAAAAAAGTTGGCACGGATACCAAGTTTTTCCCTAGAGATATTGGGGGGGGGGGGCAGTGAGAGAAAAGAGAAAAATGACACAGAGGAAAGAAAACAAGGAAAGAGAGGCAGAGTGAGACAGTGGGGGTGGTGGGAGCGGGGAGGGGACGAGAGAAGTTCCCTCAGACATCCACATGTGGCATCCCTAGCTCACCTGACTCATGACCCTCTAAAGATCACACCACTCAGTTGGGGTTCCCCTCACCCACTCCACACCTCACTTACACACACCCACACTCCCATCCAACCTGGAAGTCAAGTCGGCCCAGGCATGTTGTATGTATTTGCGAGTGTGTGTGTATGTGTGTGTGTGTGTGTATACGTCTGTATGTTGTCTCTGTTTTGGATCGCAGTAGAATGCAGTATGTAAATGAGATGGTTATTACCGCAATGTTCATCAAGCTGAGCCGAGAAGACATTAATAGCCTGATGAATATGCATGTGAATTTGTTAATTAAGTTAATTATTCTGCTGAAAATGCATTCGTCTTCCAAGGACATTTTCCCAATGATTTTTACATGCTCTAGCCATTAGTCATGCTATATTTTATCAGGGAAATGAGTTTGCTTAAGTTGCAAAAAAAAAAAAAAAAAAAAAAAAGTAAAAGAAAAAAAGGAAGAGAGAAAGGAGGAAAAAAATGAAAGAGGAAAATGTGTTTAAGTTGAGAGTGGAAAGGCATATTTGAGGCAGACCTGAAGTTTGAGGCCCAGCTGGGCTTTTGAAGCCTACCCTCGATTTTTATGGGTACCTCACTCTACATTTTTTTGCCCTTTTTTTGATGACAAACTTTTTTTTCCAGTGCCAAATTTCCAACACATTAATTAATTGTTGTAGCCAATTAACTGTAGTTGTGCAAATGAGTTTAGCACTAATTACCATGCAGTGCCTGTAATCACATAAAAAACTTGCTGAGAGAGAGGAGAAGAGAAAGGAGGAATGAGAAGGGAGTGGTGGCAGGAGAGAAGGGGACCTGGAATAGAGAAGCATCTAAGGAAAGGGAGCAAGAGGGAGTCTTGAGATTTCCTTACCATCTTGGCTCCAAGAGAAGGTAGCTGTCTTCCCAGCCACATTCAGGACCTCTGAGCATCATGAAATCTCAGTGTAAAGAGGAGGGGAAAGAGCCAGTAAAGAGTGATCTCCCTTTGTCTAAGAACTTCCAACCAAAAAACAAAGGTTCAGAATGGGTATTTCTAGTTGTTTCAGTGAGACAATGTGGTAATCCCTATACTTCCCATTCCAGGCCTCAGCCTCAGTGCTGGAATTACTGGGAAGGGATAGTGGGTGTCATTGGGAGATATGCTGTTCCTGATGGGCCAACAGAGATTGAGAAGCATGAGATGCAATCTCAACCTGGTTCTGGAGCTGTCAATAAATGGGGAAAACTGTTGCAAGTCCACAACTACTAGAACAAGCCAAGGGAGCAATGGTAAAATCAACTATAAAAGAGCCAGCTCCAGTAGGAGGTAGGAGGTGGCAGTCTTTGGCCAGACAGAGTTCCCAGGAGAGAAGCCAAATCTCTTTTCCTTCAAGTTGGCATCTCTACCATCCATCATATCTGGGCCAACTCTAGGTTTCCACCTGTCAGCTTCAACCAGTGCACAGAGGCTGAGGAACAGATGAAACAATTTCTCTAGCTTCTCCTGACTCAGCTGTTTGTGATTTAGCTGGAGGGAAAGAGCAGTGGTAAACTCAGGACTAAGCACCAAACTGGCATTTTTGCTAACATTCTTGTCCTCTCTCCATCATGTCCTAGACACAGAGCCTGCCCAAGGATGTGTATGTGTGTGTGTAAACAAACTGTAGTTCCTCCACTAGAGACAACAAAAAAGTGCTAAATCTCCCTTACCTCTCCAGAATAGACCGCTTGCTTGTCATTGGCCCCAGTTCCTTCAGACCTCAGAGACACATTTAACTGGAGTTTCCAAGGAAGACCATGATCACTCATCCTCTGATAGACATCCGAAGGCTAGATCCTTCCTTCCCTATTCCAGGTGTCAGATCTGTGGACAGATTGCTCAAGAGCTCCATCTACTCCAGCCTTGTTCTTCTCTGGCAAAGGGGGAAAAAACTGTCCTCTGCTCCATCACACTGGTGCTTGTCTATGAGCCCAAGTCGGCTATGAAGACCTAGGCTGCTCCAATGCTGTCCCTGCCTCCAACATCTATCTCTCTGTTAGTACCATACACACCATACCCTTTCCCCAGCAACCTTACTCAAGTGTATAAAGGACTTTTCCTGAAAAGGTCTGATGAGGTGGAAAGAAGCCTATTATCTTAGGTTCCCGGATCTCTTTTATCAATCAATAGCATGTGATCTTGGGAAAATGGCTTATTGTGAGCCTCAATTTTCCTTGTCTATAAAATGGAGATAATAGTAGTGCCGTTTCCAAAGCATTAAGAAGTTTAATAATTGTGCATATTAAACACTCAGGGCCAAGCATGGTGGCTCACACCTGTTACCTCAGCACTTTGAGAGGCCATGGTGGTAGGATCACTTGAGGTCAGGAGTTCAAGACCAGTGTAGTCAACAGACTAAGACCTCATCTCTACAAAAAACCAGAAAAAAACAGGGCCATGTTGGCACGTGCTTGTAGTCCTATCCATTTGGGTGGCTGAGGCATGAGGATTGCTTGAGCCCAGGAGTTCAAGGTCCCAGTGAGCTATGATTGTGCTGCTGTACTCCAACCTGGATAACAGAGAACCTGTCTCTAAAAAAAAAAAAAAGAAGATTAAAAATAAAACACTCAGCAAACCAAGTGAAATGAGTTATTTCATTCATTGCTAATGAGTACAAAGTGAGAGGACCTTGCTGGTGGGCAACTTGGTAATGTTAAAAAAAAAAGTTTATGTTCACACAAAAATCTGTACATGAACGTTCATACCAGCTTTATTTCTAACAGCCAAAAACTGGAATCAGCTCAGATGTCCTCCACTAGATGACTGGCTAAACAAACTGTGGTATATCCATACCATAGAGTACATAAAAAGAACTATTGATACACACAAAGACTTGGATGGATCTCCAGGGAATTATGCTGCATGAAAGAAAACAATTCTAAGAAGTTACATATGCATAATTTCATCTTTGAAATGAAAAAATTTTAGAAAGGAGGACAGATTAGTGGTGGCAAGGATTAAGATGGAGATGAAGGGAGTTGGGAAGGAGGGAGATGTGATTGTAAAGGATAATATGAAAATTACTTGTGGTATTAGAACTGTTGAGTAGCCTCTTGACTACAGTGATAAATATATCAAATTACACAGTAATAAAATAGCACAGCAATTAATATACACATATACATACATAAATGAGAACAAGTAAAACTAGATAAATTTGGACAAGATTGATTGATGAATTCTATGTCAATGTCCTAGTTGTGATTACTATAGTTTTGAAAAATGTTATCATTAGGTGAAAGTGGGAAAAACATACATGTAGAAAGGGATTGCTGGATTATTTCTTACAGTTGCATGATAATCTATAATGATCATTTTTTTTTTTAAAGCTATGATAGAGTATTAATGTCTCTGATGGGTATAGAAGGAAGAAGTGTCCACCCTTATACTTTTATTGTTAAATTCCAAAAGGAAATGTTAATAAATATTCTTATTAGGGTACACATCAATAAAATGAACATAACCATGGAGGGTGGGTTTTTATATCTGTTGACTAGTAATTCTACTTCTTGGAATTAACCAATAAAAAAATGCATGAAGTTTTATGTGTTTGGATATTCATTGTGGTATTATTTATAACAGTAAAGATAAATGATTAAAAATAGGGATGAGACTTATAAATCAGGACAAATTTAGGTGATAAAATATGTGGCACTCTATTGTAGACTTTATTTATTTTTTGAGATAGAATCTTACTCTGTTGCCCATACTAGAGTGCTATGGTGTCAGCCTAGCTCACAGCAACCTCAACATTGTGCGTTTCAAGCTGGGACTACAGGTGGCTGCCATAATGCCTAACTAATATTTTCTACTTTTAGTAGAGACGAGGTCTCAGTCTTTCTCAGGCTGGTCATGAGCTCCTGAGCTCAAGGGATCCTCCTACTTTTTGTCTCCCAGAGTGCTAGGATTAAAGGCATGAGCCCAAGACTTCAAACATACTTAAAAATATATACCCAATATAGGCTGCGGCCATAGCTCAGTGGGTAGGGCACTGGCCACATACACTGAGGCTGGCGGGTTCTGAACCAGGCCCAGGCTAGCTAAAACAACTGAAAAAAAAAAGAAAAAAATAGCCAGGCATTGTGGTAGGTGCCTGTAGTCCCAGCTACTTGGGAGGCTGAGCCCGGAGAATCACTTGTGCCCAGGAGTTTGAGGTTGCTGTGAACTGTGACGCTATAGCACTTTACCTAGGGCAACAGCTTGATACTCTGTCTCAATACACACCCAATATATAATGCCTCGCTCATAATAGGCAATAATAGAGTTCTCTGGGGCATTTTGCTTTTTTTTTTTTTTTTTTAAAGGATTGAGGGGGTCTCACCATGTTGCCCAGGTTGGAGTACAGTGACACAATCAGAGCTCACTGCAGCT
Organism: Loris lydekkerianus; assembly: GCA_963574355.1. NCBI lineage: Eukaryota > Metazoa > Chordata > Mammalia > Primates > Lorisidae > Loris > Loris lydekkerianus. The sequence continues at coordinate 128,986 of CAUYPK010025606.1, read as the reverse complement.
TTGAACTCTTGGGCTCAAGTGGCCTCCTGAGTTCAGCTGGACTACAGGTGTGCAACATCATGCCAGGCTAATTTTTCTTATCTTTTTGTAAAGACAAGGTCTCACTATGTTGCCCAGGCTGGTCTCAAACTCCTGGCAATCCTCAGCCTCTCAAAGTACTGAGATTATAAGCATGAGCCACTGCACCTGGTTATCTTTTGTTCATTGGGTTGTGCCAGGCATCAAAAGAGCTAATGCAGCTACATATTTTTGACAAACTATAAAGTGGTTGGCAAATGCTAGTTGTTGTTATCTATTTTCTTCCTTTTTTTTTTTTTTTTTTTGAGACTGAGTCTTATTATGTTGCCCTCGGTATAGTGCCCTCGGCACAGTTCACAGCAACCTCAAACTCTTGGGCTTAAGCAATTCTCTTCCCTCAGCCTCCCAAGTAGCTGGGATTACAGGTGCCCACCATGACACCTGGCTATTTTTCTTTTTTTTGTAGAGACAGAGTCTCACTTTACCACCCTCGGTAGAGTGCCATGCCGTCAACAGGACTCACAGCAACCTCCAGCTCTTGGGCTTCCGCGATTCTCCTGCCTCAGCCTCCCGAGCAGCTGCGACTACAGGCGCCCGCCATAACGCCCGGCTATTTTTTTTTTTTTTTGGTTGCAGTTCGGCCGGGGCTGGGTTTGAACCCGCCACGCTCAGTATATGGGGCCAGCACCTTACTCACTGAGCCAGAAGCGCCACCCTTTTTTTTGGTTGCAGTTGGTCTTCGTTGGTCTCTTTTTTGGTCATTGTTGTTTAGTTGGTCTGGGCTGGATTTGAACCCATCAGCCTTGGTGTATGTGGCTGGCGCCAGTTGTTATCTAAATGACTATCTTTCCCAGCTCCATCCTGGATGAAGTTCTATTTCTATGCAGAACAGTGGCTAATGTGCTCCTGGCTTGAGAGGCATGAGAATAGGGGGGCACTGATTTCTTGGGGAGTCTGAATCAAATGACTGGAGCTACTTCCTTTCCAGGGGACTGCCACCTACACTCCACATCACATAGTAAACTATGGATATTCTACATGATGGACAGCAACTGAACTTACACAATTAGCCTATAACCTTAGGGGAATCATATGACTTCATAAAAGTAGCAGTGCCCTAATGCATCAACCACTGTTGACTGAGCATCTATTAAGCTCTATCCTAGGTGCTTTACACACATTATTTCACGAAATTTTCATAGCCTTAAGGAGTAGTTGTTTGTCTGCATTTCACAGACAAGGAAACTAGGACTCAAAGAGATTAAGTGACTTACCAAGGTAGTATAACTGGTAAGTGGCAACACTGGCAATGAAACCCAGAGCTGCCTGCCTTTGAAACTTGTAATCTCACCACCACACATACTGTATTTAGAAGGATTGAGGAGAGGTGCACTATATGGAAAGTGTGCTGAGGCTGTCTGGAGGAGGCCTGGAAAAGTAACCCTGTTCTTCCAATACTCCTTGGGTAGACACAGACTTAAACCCACTGTAGGCAGAAGTCTCTAAAGCAGTGGTTCTCAACCTTTCTAATGCCACGACCCTTTACTACAGTTCCTGTGGGTCACGACCCACAGGTTGAATACCGCTGCTCCAAAGAGTAGTAGACTCATTCTAAAGTTTTTCATCCTGTAAGTTTTCCCACATGCTGCTAAAACCTTATCTCTTCTGTTTCCAATGAAGATGGTGAGTAGATCATATGGTGCCTCTCCATGAAAGGTCTTTGGTCAAGAAGGCACAGAGGGGGCTTCTCTTTCCTCAGCTTTGTTGAAGCCCTTATTAGGATACCCCAGTTTCTTCAGTCTCTTGGATCTGTCCCAAGGTATCAAACCAAAAGATATGTAGGAGAAAGTGAGCCAGGAAGGACATGCAAAAGGGAAGAGCCTAATCAGACCAAAAAGACCAGCTTGGAAAACATCCTGGGAGTCTCTTACGACCTTCGCACCAGGCTCTAAGTTCAGGTGGATAGTTTTTTCCACCAGGCTCAGCAGCAGGCTTCATGTTTGACATCTACCCAGCTGTGGAGGTCTGGCCAGCATCTTTCAAGCCAGAGCTGCTTTTTTGTCTCAATATGACATCTCTATAGCTACTTCTGTCTCAGACATAAAGAAGTGGGCTAGAGATTCTGCCATCCTGTATTTACCCCTCCATATCCATATTACCTCACTATATTTGCTCAGGTCAAGGCAACCCAATTCGAAACTTAGAAATACCCAGGGAAGAGAATAATTTTGTAAAGAGGATCCCAGGATCCCAAGGCTAGGTCTAAAGGAGCTCTTCCAGGTTCTCAAAGCTAAGTCCAAAGGTATTTCTTCTTTTCTCCCTACATAAGAGCCAAGAGGGCAACTGATGCTTAATCCTGGACACATACAATGAAAGGGGAAGGATGTGACTTCTCTCTCCTTCCTCCACACATTATTCTACCCTGTGGGGTCCAAGCACGTCCATTCCTCATTTTGGCTTTCCTTGGCCCATCTACCCTATGGACAAGAGAGGGTTAAAAGCATGGTATGGGTAAGCTATAAATTTCCCATCAGTGTGGGGAGAGCAGGATTGTTGGCAGGGAGGGGGTTAGGCTGGGGGGGAGCTGGGAAAAAGCCAGGAGGTTGTCTCTAGGTAACAATAAACACTGCAAGCAAGGAGCAGCTGTTACACTTACTCTCTCTGCATCACAATGCTGAAATAACACTAATAAACCAGTGTGCCCAATGCACAGGCATACACGCATTTAGTGCCAGGACCCCACTGCACCCCTAGGGCTGCCCTCTGTTTCAGGGTATGGCCCTTGATGGCAGCAGACACATCAGTCTTGGCCTGAGTATATATGTGGGGAAGAATGAAGACTGATGAGTCCTCTCCACCCCACTGGAATTTTCAGGGTCATCGGGCAGCAGAGGTTAGGGATCCTGGGTTTGGATCCTAGTGATTACTGGAAAGAGTTCAAGTAGGGGTAGCTCTCAGGTGGGAGCTGGGAGGAGAGGAGGCGAGTGAGAAAGAGTATAGGGAACAGACAACTACCATATCCTCTCAGACTGGAGGGGATAAAGTAGTCAGAAGTGCAGTTGGCTAAAAGGAGGTGAAAGAAAAGGCAAGCAGAGAAAGAAGATGGAGATAAAGGAGGATTAGGGAGCCTGTGGTATCTTAGAGTGATTCTTGCATTTCTCCGAAAACTGAATTTGCTCCATAACTGCCTACTTTCCACCTGGTGTACCCAAGGTTCCCTCCCTACTTTTGTACCCAGGGCCAGTTGATGTGTTGGTTTAGTTCAGGACTGAGCTTTATTATGGGGAGTTTCATCAGGAGACCCTGAGCTTCTGATGCTTCCAGGGAGAGCTGGGAGAGAGCAGCTGGTCTGTCCCTTTCTCCAACCAAAATTATCTCTGGATCACCAGGAGCAGCTGGGCAGAGGGCCTCTCACCCTGATAGTCAAGCAGAGCTACCAGAAATCAAAGGGACAGAAATAGGTGAATAATGGCCGGTTGCAGTGACTCATGCCTATAATCCTAGAACTTGGAAGGCTGAGGCAGGTGGATTACCTGAGCTCATGGGTTTAAGACCAGCCTGAGCCAGAATGAGACCTCATCTCAAAAAAAAAAGAAAAAAGAAAAATAGCCAGGCGCTGTGGTGGGCGCCTGTAGTCCCAGTTATTTGGGAGGCTGAGGCAAGAGAATCACTTGAGCCCAAGAGTTTGAGGTTGCTGTGAGATTCACCGGAAAGAGTTTAATTAGGGGTAGCTCTCAGGTGGGAGCTGGGAGGAGAGGAGAGTAAGAAAGAGTACAGGGAACAGACAATAGACATTCTACCAAAGGCAACAAAGTGAGGCTCTGTCGCAAGGAAAAAAAATAGGTGAATAATAACTCAGGCTCTGCTACAGAACTCTCAGCCCATCCTTCTCTGAAGTTAAAGGTAGGAGTGTTTATTGTATTATGTGTCTGGATATACTAGCATCAATATCCCTATTTCTCTTTGCCATTTCTCGTCACAGGCCCCTGGGACCATGGTCACAGTCATGAATCATTCTCCTGGTCAACCTTCTGGCCTTTCTCCTGTTGTGATCTCAAACACACAGTATCCTATGATCCTCAATTCAGAAAGAATGAAGACGATGTACATTGCCCACGTGGCATTTAAGGAAGGAGGGAATCAGCACTTTTGAAAATCTATGGTTCTGCACCTACCTCCTTAACCAGTACCAACACCTTGGATCAGCCAACCCAGGAGTCCCTACCTGTTCCTCTCATGTATCAGGTATCTGTTTCTAAGGAGGAAAGTACTAAAACCAGGTTTTAGTTTTGTAATAGTGCTTGTTTTTCTTATTTCTAAAACTGTGGTGTCCACTGGGTACCCAGAGTCCTGAGCAGGCAAGGGAGGGCAAGGAGGAGTAGTTGTATCTTCCAAGAAAGCCCCTCCTCTGGAAGGTGCCAGGAGGAACTGAGCTGCCCCAACACCTGTTATTGTCCAGACAATGGATAGAGCAGGACAAGAATAACTGGCCTCTCTAATCCTTTCCTCACCAGGAATGCCCAGTGAGTGTCCCCTGTTTCTATAGTCCAGATGTGAGATCTTTGTCCACAGAGGAGGAAAAAAATGGGGCAAAAGAGAGCTCTAACAGGCCTGGACCCCATTCCTTTCCATTGTTTCCTTCCTTATTCCTGGCACAGTTTTCCTCCTCTGCCAATACCTGGGGAGCCCTTGAAGCAGGCAGGGGAGCCACCCCCACTGCTGTGAGTAACCAGAACCTTTAGCTTGGCTGAGTTGCCAGCAGCCTTCTACCTCCCTCCATCCTCCAGGAGCCAGGTACCCAACGGGCTCCAGAGACCACCATCTTCCTTCTTGCAGGACCATAGCCCCCTTCTTCATTTCTAGGAATCTGCAACAGAGATATATTAAGAAAAGTGAGCAAAGGAGTGTGAGAGACCCCAGGAGGTGCTCGGTACTGGGGTAGAGAGCCGGCTGCTTGCACAGCAGAGCAGGATCACAGCCAGGAGAGCTGGTACACTTGGTCACACAGCCTTGTCGACATGTGAGACGGGGAGCAGAAGAGGATGGGGTAAGGATGCTGTTTCAGGAGTAGGCATCTTCTCTTGGCTTGCTTGCTGGTCAGTTTCTTCTCCTTGGCCTCTCTCCTTGGGTGGTGATGGATACCATGTCACTGCCATTATCTGTCTACCCCTTTCTCTGCCTTTTCTCTCCTTCGCCAGAGCTTTGGCAGCTACAGAGAAGGGACCTACCTAACAAACTTCAAGGTGTCAAGGTGAGAGGTTCAGACATTCAGATCTCTCCCCAGTGAGTGGGAAAAACTGAGGGGAAAGGAAGAAAGCTAAAACCTAGGCCAATAGTGAGCCTAATTTCTTTTCTCTAGAGTCTGGGTACTGCTATCTCAGCCTTCCACTCACTTCAAGTCTACCCCTCTTACCCCTAAAGGCTCACTTTCTTCTGGACTATAGGCTCTGACTCCAGGCTAAAGATCTTTCAACCTTGCAAGTGGGAGACAGGCCTGATAGGGTTGGGGAGGGGGAGGCCCTGTTCTATTCCTTAGAAAAACATCCAGAGGCCAGGTAGGCGGTTCACACCTATAATCCTAGCACTTTAGGAAGCCAAAGCAGCAGGATTACTTAAAGCCAGGAGTTTGAGACCAGTCTGAGCATAAGTGAGACCCTACCTCTACAAAAAATAGCAAAAAATTAGCTGGATGTGGTGGTGCACACCTGTAGTTCCAGCTACATGAGAGGCTAAGGGAGGAGGATTGCTTGAGCATAGGAGTTTGAGGTTGCTGTGAGATATGACGAAGCCACCACACTCTATCCCAGGCGACATGGTAAGACCCTGTCTCAAAAAGAAAAAGAAAGATAAAAAAGAATAATGCCTAGAATCTAGATTGAATGCTTTAATGGCTTTCTAACACCTCTAATGTGCCTCCAGTATGTTGGAAGAGGGAGCGATAAAGGGTGTCCATCCCTTCTCCTTTGCTGTATGCTCTCTCCTTCACTGTTTTGTGATCCAGAGTAGAAACAGTAGCTCTGTAAACAGCAGCCACCTAATAAGTCCCCCGAACAATACTCACTGACAATGTTCTCCCAACATTAGACAACCAGCCCCACAGATGGGACTACAGGTCTCAGTTCCCAAACTTCACCCTCTGCCTTCTCCCCACTTTCAGGTTTTTTCTGCGCTCTCCTGACAAGAGGATCTTCCTTTCCTTCCTGATTCCTGGCACAGCTTCCCCCCCCTGCCAATACCTGGGGAGCCCTTGAAGCAGGCAGGGGTCCTAAATGGATCTTTTTGTTTTTCCCAGATGGATTCTTTCCAGACTGTCTTGGGGGAATTTGAGAGGGCCCTTCTAATTCTGCCTGCAGTACAGAAGGTAGAGCATCAAGCAAGGTGATGACCCTAAAGGTCTAAAGGCAGAGCAGGGGGAGACTGGGAGCACTTAAGAGAGGCAAATTCTGCTCTTCCCAGGGGCTTTGGGGATATAAAATAGGGTACAGAGGAGAAAGGAATTCTGGGTGAGGGAAGAGTATTTTAGAGTGTAACAAATTTTGGGCACTGCTTTCCAAGCTTTGTGCCTATCCTTGCCCCTATCCCAACTTAACCTCATAAAGCACAGAAAAAAAGAATGCTGAATTTTCTGAGGAAGGAGGAGGATACCAACAAATCACCTTTGGCAACCTGGTAGGAAAGACCCCTTTCTCTCTCTCTTTTTTTTTAGAGACAGAATCTCAATTTTATCACCCTTGGTAGAGTGCTGTGGCATCACAGCTCACAGCCAGCTCCAACTCCTGGACTTAGGCGATTCTCTTGCCTCAGCCTCCTGAGTAGCTGGGACTATAGGCGCCTGCCACAATGCCCGGCTACTTTTTGTTGCAGTTTGGCTGGGGCTAGGTTCGAACCTGCCACCCTCGGTATATGTGGCTGGTGCCCTACCCACTGGGTCACAGGCACCGCCCGAAAGACCCCTTTCTCCTTTATTCCTTTCCCCCTTAACTCTAACATGCAAACAGTGAAAAAAGCAAGGGAGTGGGATGGGAGCAGCAGAAACCTGTCCTCCTCTCCAGTGTACATCACCGCTATAAGAGCCAAAAGGGGCCTGACTAAGAGCTCTAGGGCCATGGCACCACATGAATCCATGGGCACTTCTAATTCAGCCTTCAGGGCATTGAATTTGAATTCTCTTACAGGATATCCCAAAGGTCACCATACATACGGAAAATGGAAAATTGTAGCTAAATGTACCTTTATTTATAAAATATTTGTTACAAAATATTTCTCTATGTGTTGATATATAAATATAAAAAATACTAAAGATATAAAATATAGGCCAAGCACAGTAGCTCACACCTATAATCCTAGCACTCTGGGAGGCCAAGAAGGGTGGATCCCTTGAGCTCAGGATTTCAAGACCAGCCTGAGCAAGACTGAGACCCCCATCTCTACTAAAAATGTAAAAACTGGCTCAGCACCTGTAGCTCAGCCACTAGGGTGCTGCCCACATACACTGGGGCTGGCAGGTTTGAACCTGGCCTGGAGCAGCCAAACAACGACAACTACAATAACAAAAGTAGCTGGGCGTTGTGGTGGGTGCCTGTAGTCCCAGCTACTTGGGAGGCTGAAGCAAGAGAATCACTTAAGCCCAAGAGTTTGAGGTTGCTGTGAGCTATGACGCCACAGCATTCTACCCAGAGCAACAGCTTGCTACTCTGTCTCAAAAAGAAAAAAAAAAAAAAAAGGACAAACTAGCCAGGCATTATGATGGGGCCCCTATAGGCCTGGCTACTTTAGAGGCCAAGGCAAGAACATCTCTTGAGTCCAAGAGTCTGGGGTTGCTGTGAGATAGGACACCATAGCACTCTACCCGGGGGGACAACAAAGTGAGACTCTGGCTTTAAAAAAAAAAAAAAAGTATATATAAGATATATTACAAAACCTGTGTTCTAGGCTTAGACATGAGACAAGAGGTATAAAAACCACTCCTCACAATGTTTTTTGACATACGTTTCTTCAGTGGCTTATAACACAGCAGGGACACTTATAGGATTTTTTAAAAAGCTCAATATTTAGTTTTGTTTTTTTTTGAGACATAGTCTCAAGCTGTCACCCTGGGTAGAGTGCCGTGGCATCACAGCTCACAGCAACCTCCAACTCTTGGTCTTAAGCGATCCTCTTGCTTCAGTTTTTCTATTTTAGTAGAGACAGGGTCTTGCTTTTGTTTAGGCTGGTCTTAAACTCGTGAGCTCAAGCATTCCACCTGCGTCAGCCTCCCAGAATGTTAGGATTACAGGCATGAGCCACCACACCTGGCCTTAGTTTTTTTTTAATTGGGGGAGTTGGGGTAATTGATACATTTCTTTCCCTGTAGACCTTATAAGACATGCTAAAATTCCACAGGGTTGAGGAGATGTATGGGATTTGTGTGCTTAGAAGCACGGGAACGGTTGAAACAACATCTAGAAAAGGCTATATGAAGGAAATGTCCCCCGCCCTGACCCCGACCCCCATCAATAATGCTCCACAGAAGCTGCACCTGCCTATGAGTCCCCTAAATTGCTTCCAAGACTCAGGTGACAGAGATGTGAAAAGTTCAAGTAATGGAGAATAATACCCTACATACCCTATTCCCCTGACTTTCCTCCCTTCAACCCCGCATACCTACCTTTCCTTTCCCTATGTTCCCAGGAATTCTGCAAATCCAGGAACACAAAGCAATTCCAGGATAGCATTCAATTGGTTTTCCTTCTCTGGGGTGTTAGTTTCATCTGTAAAATGAAGGGGTCAGGCAAAATGAGCTCCAAGTTCTCTGCCTTGCAACAGTAAGGTTCTATGATTCATACCCCAAAAGGCATCAGGTCTCCTTTGCATGCCATTTTGCATGTAATCTCCATGGCATTTATTTTATGTCAAAATGTACAGAAATTATTTCTGAGCCCTGCCCTTCTCCCCTCCCCCACTACAGTTTCTGGTTCTACGGACCCTAGCTCTTGTCCTCTCTCTTCAAGGACCTTATAGTTCTGTCCCCATCTTCCTTTCATAATTTTTAGCACTCCCTGCAACAAGCCCAACCAGATAAAACCCCAGGAGCAAGAAAATAGCCTCACCTAATATTCTGGCTGCAATTTTGGGCTCCAGACCTGAGTCAACCAGTACAATTACAACCCTTTTGGAGGTCCTGGCAGTTGGGGGGAAATCCTGGCACCTTTCCCCAGTGCCTCCCCTCCTCCACCTCACTGTTTTCCATGCCAGAACGCAAAGTGGCCAGTGATTGATGGGCCCAGGTTCCTGATAACCGCACCCAATGGCCCAATCCTCCTCCCTTACCCAATCCCTCCCCTGTCCCTATTCAGATATCAGATTGTCTCATGTTGGTCCCTGAGGTCCCATTAATTAAAAATACATCCAATTAAATGGCAGGTGAAAACGTGCTATTGAAGCTCCACACACACCCCCAGCCCCCGCTTGGTCTCTCCCCCCCCCCCCCCAATCTCCCTTTTAAGGCTCAGCTGTGCTTTGAGCTGAGAAAAAAAATAGAGAGGAAGCAAGAGGGAGAGAGTAGAGGAAGACATAGGGATGGGATATGATTGGGGGGCAATTTGAATCTCTGCCAGGGTAGCATGTGCCAACCTAGGAGGGTGGCACCATGCCCTGGTGTCTAATTTCTGGAGGTGTAAGTTCAGTCAGCTGGGTACCTGCCGTCATTTCTCTTAAAGGGGCACAGGGCAGTCAGAGAGTGTGGCTAGCTGTGCTGCCCTCCTTCTGCACTTGGTGGATGAAGGGCGGAAGTGTAAATGGTAGAGGGGCCTTAGGAGGGTGTGTGATGTTCAGGGGTTGGGAGAGTCTGAGGTCTCCATTCTTGGCATATCTTTGCTCTTCCCCAAACTGGGAAGATATAATGAGGAGCCAGCTAGGACCCAGGTGGCAGGGCATGGCAATGCTCCCAAACCCGGCTGTGCCCATTCTGCCCAAAGGAAAGTTGAAAGAAGGATAGAAGGAGCCATAATTAGGGTGAAAGCAGATAGGGTCAGATAGGATAAAATATGTAAAGACAGATGTTCATGTGAGCACCATGTCCCCTAGCACCTTATAGGTAAGAGGACCTGGTGGACCTGTCCTGGTTGCCCTTTTTTTAGGCAAAAAGCAGGAGCAGTAGTATGAAGTCACCTTTGCCTGGCTGCCTGGCAGACTGTGAGTAGGGCATCTCCCTTGATGAGCACTGACCACTCTCATTCTCCTCTATGCTTATGGTATTGCCAGCATTTTGCTAAGGAAGACATATGCCCCCTGAAAGCCCTTTGGCCCAAAGCAACACAAAACTAATGGATACTGTGAGCTTTTTGAAGAGCAGTTAGGAAAGTAGGGGTGACTCATGGTAGCACTCAGAATCTAGGCAGGAGTGAGGGGTTTGCCAACTCAGGGCCCCCGCCTGGCCTCCTTGGCAGCCTCAGCACTCCTCACTTCACTTTAACGCTAATTGGAGATTTTAATCTGCACTGCTGCTCTGCTTGGGGTGCTGGGGGGAGCGCCAGCTGTGCAGTAATTCCAGCAGCACTGACTGTTTAATCAAGCTGTCCTCCTGGGGAGGGGCCCTCGGGCATGGGGGTAAGAAGGAGGAGGAGGACCTCTGTCATCTCCTTTAGTCTATTCAGCCTGGAAAGGCTTCATGGAACCTGAGGGTCAATTATGGGGTCCTCACTCCTGTAAGGGCCCTGTGGCCATTCTGCATCCCTAGCAGAGCTATCACATGGGATACAGTGGGTAGGAGGCACATGAGTCAAAGCAGCCTACCTTCCCTTCCTGCTTTCTGACACCGTTTTTAGCTCCAAGCCCTGGAGTGTCCTGAGGTGTATCCAGCCACTCGGGCTGCAGACATCTCTAGACCACCTTGTATTCTGCAGGTCTGTGCTAAGGGACGTGACAAGGTGAAACACTCTCCCAGGCTTTAGCCACGCACTGCACACTTTACCACTAACAAAGATACTTTTCTTAGAACAATTATACAAGATTTCCTCTCCTAAAAAACTCAGACACCCCACCCTCTGGGTCATAAAGTGACTCTTGTGGAGGCAGGGGGACAGTGGGGTGGACAGCTAGAGCCTGCCATACCCTGAGGGAGAGAAGCACTTGTACAAGGTAGTCAGTGCCTGGAAACTAGTGGCTTTCCAAGTTCAACTGGGATTGAGATAGGCTACTAGGACATAGTGTTTAGGGTCATAGGCTATTCTAAAATAAGAACAAGTGGTACCTATCATTCTTTTGGCTTTTGGGGTCCCAGGTCTCTGGGGGTGTTTCTGAACTTTTGTCTCAGGGAAAGGGTGCCCTCCACTTGCGATCAGTCTGCTCAAGGACATGAGTTTTAATTGGTCAACAGCGCCGTCGTGTGGCAGAAACCAAGACTGCAGCTGCCCAACTAGCAGGGCTGCTTTGTGGGTGAGATCTAGAAACCTGGCTGACAGACAGGTGGCTGAGTTGTGAATGTTGGTACTCTCTAGGCCATCAAGGCAAACCACGTATACTGACTGTTTGACTACTTACAGGGACATTTCTTGCTTTCTAAACCTGCCCTCTCCCTCTATCTACCCCTTCCGTCCTTCTTCACCTCAAACAGTGCATATGCCTGCCAGGAGAGGGAGCACCTTATCTAAAGGTGACACTTACTTGGACCTGCTGTCTGTGCTGTTGGGATTGCAGGGGAGAAAGAGGAGGTCTCTGGTCAAGAGGATAAGCTGAAGTCACCCCCCCCCCCCACTATGCCCCCAACTCTCCATAGGCCTCAGAGGAGAGTTGAAACCTGAGGTCAAGACAGGGTGAAAACTATTGGTTTATTCTGCCCTACTGCCATTGTCATCCATTCTCCACTCCCTGGGAGGAGCTGGAAATGAGTTGGGCAAACAGATTTTTAGAGCCTAAGATCCTAGTCCTGAAGAATGGATACCAGATAACATACTTTTCCCTCAATGGCTTGGCGCATGTAGCTCAGTGGTTAGGGCATCAGCCCCATGTATGCACCAGGGCTGGTGGGTTCAAGCCTGGCTAGGGCCTGTTAAACAATGACAACTGCAACAAAAAAATAGGCGGGCATTGTGGTGAGCACCTATAGTCTCAGCTACTTGAGAGGCTCTTGAGGCAAAGAGAATCGCTTAAGCCCAAGAGTTTGAGGTTGCTGTGAGCTGTGACGCCACAACACCCTACTGAGGACGACATAGTGAGACTCTGTCTCAAAAAAAAAAAAAAAAATCCAGGTATTCTTTTAGGATTCCAGGCCACTGGGAAGAATGTACATCTGGAGCTTCAGACTTTTAGCCCCCCAAAGAAAGGCTGCCTGTCATTAAATTCTTTCTTTCCTATATCAAATATTGTTTACTGGTCCTATCCTGTACTCTCTAAGTGGGAAAAAATTATCCTGAACTACAGATAAAGAGATGGAATTCTGAGACCAGGAGAGGCTCTCTAAAGATAATAGCTGGAAGTAAGCAAGACAGAGAGCTGAATCATCAAGGCCTTCACCTTGTTGGAGATATTTAATAACAATATTTACTCCCAGAGAGAATCCCAAAACTCTGTGGGGGTTGATGGGTAGGGGAGCAGCATACCTACCGGCAGACGAAAGGGTTGGGTGGGCGCTGGAGGCTGGTGACCTGCCCTGTCTGGGCATTAGGGATGGATGAAAAGGCTCGCAGGCCTTTACTTCTGGTGTCTCACACAATGTTGGGACAGGTGAAATCTCCCATTGAAACTGGAAAGGAGGTGGAGCAGCTGATTAGAAGTAGTGAAAATGGACAGCATTGCCCTATTTTGACTCAGAAAATACCTTCTTGGGAAAGAAGATAGCAGGGCTGTGTGATGAATTGGGTGGTGGGCCAGCTATCTTTGAGAAGAAAGCTCAGAGTAGCCCAGTAACTGACATCAGTAGCCCACAATAGAGAAATATCCATTAGCAAAACTGGCCAAGAAGAAAGAACAGAAATGAAATGACCGCTAGTGCCAAAAAAGAGGGTTACCCATTCCAGTTGGAAGGGAGAGGTTATTAACCGGAAGGTAGAATACCAGAATAGGGTAAAATAAAAAGCTAAGGAAAAACAAAACAAAACCAAAAAAGGTGAGGAAAATACTTTGGAGATCTTCAAGAATAAGAAACTTCCCTGAGACCAGAGGTGGGGTAGAGGTAGGATTCTCCCATATAAAAGCAGGCCAGTGGCCTCTGATTGGCCTTAGGTCCCTACCTGGCTTTAGATTCTGTGAAACAGACTGACTTTGCCAGGCTCTCAAAGTGAGGTAATTGATAGATGTCATCGAATTCCTTGGGGGCCATCCCTGCTGTTGCTGCCACCTGTAAAAGAAAATGACAGGCTATATGAGACATGAGACAAGGGACTAGACAACTAAAGAGTGTCTCTGATCTTTCACCCAGGGAGCATGGCACTGGTAGGTAGTAGTGATGACAGTTATGACTCTTCCAATTCCCTTAAACCTGAATTCCCCAGAAGGATTCAGATGAGTAACTGTTCTAAGATTCTTATCTCCAGGGAACTAGCCCCCAGACTGGTAAAAGCAAAACCATAGTTCCTATACTTAAGAAGTTGGGAAATTCAACATAAATATAAGTGGTAAGACCTAGAATTATAAAGGACAGTGAAGGTTAATGGTTAATATAAGGCTTATGCAACAAGGTGACTTGGAGGCCACCTTGTTTTAGATCAGATCACCAGCTTGGAGTTGTAGTTCTCTTGTTCATAATAGCTTCTTCAGGAAGGGCTCCAAGGAAGAAGACAAACAAACAAAAAAAATTCCCAACTACAAAACAGAAAGGTCTGCGGGATAGCAACTTGATACAACTTGGGCAAATAGGTTTATCATGTATTTCCTAGGCACATGTAAATTTGCATGGAGATGACTCCACCTTCCCCCTGGCTATCAATTAGGATGTGATGGACAAAATGTAAAGGATATATAATGGGATCTATTTCTTTGTCATCAGCAAACAATGATCATTTTGCAGATCCCCTCTGCCCTAGACTCATAACTCTAAGCTGCCTGTGATGCCCAGTTCTGCTTCTCTTTAAGGTTCTGCTTCCAGCTTAGGAATGCTTCGGCATTCCCTTCTTTGCTCATCAGTGGTTCCCAGACCCATATGTCCAGAGAAAGGAAGCTTTGGAAGGAACTGTAGATACATCCAGGAGAGATTCAAAAAGGAAGGGAAGTTTCAGCACCAGAGTAAAATGACTTACAGAACCTGCCGTGCATGTTTGTCAACTAAGCACGCTATTTAGGGTATTTAAGCCATTGTGGAGCACTACACACCACCTTCCTTTCCCCTCATCAAAGGAGAACACCGAACAACTAAAAACTAAAAATAATAAGGGAAAGGAGAATAAAGGGCCCCTTCCCCAATTTTCCTGTAATCTCAAAGAATATCTCAGTTTGCTCTGAATTCTATAATCTTGTCTCTCAGAGGCTCCTCTTCCCCCCTTAGTTTTCTAGCATGTTATATGCTTTCTTTTTCCATTTTGATTTTTATTTTCAATATTATAGCAGTATTGAAATGCAAAGGAGCCTGAGTTGAGATTTAGGGTAAATTCCTCACATGTCTCTGAGGATCTTTTCCTGCTATTCAGAGATGGTGGCAAATGCTATTTGAATTTTGGGGTAACTCTGAGAGCATCAGCGTCTTTTGCCATGGCTCCCACGTGTCAATGAACCAAAAGAGCCTTTGACTCTAAATCAGCGGTTCTCAACCTGTGGGTTGTGACCCACAGGGACTGTATTAAAGGGTTGCAGCATTAGGGAGGTTGAGGACCACTGCTCTAAATAAATATTACACTTGTACAATTTGCATGTCATTGAAAAATTATTCTTTAAAGTAAAATACATAAAATTCCCCAGTTTTTCTACTAATGATTTTTAAATCTTACCTTTCCCCCTCAATCTCCATCCCTCCCTCCTCAAAATCTCATAGCCCTGGCCAGACATGGTGACTCACACCTGTAACCCTAGCACTTTGGCAGGCTGAGGCATAAGCATTGCTTGAGGCCAGGAGTTCAAGACCTGCCTGAACAATATAGTGAGACACTATCCTCTACAAAAAGCTTTTTTAATTAGCCAGGCATGGCAGTGTGTGCCTGTAGTCTTAGCTACTCAGGAGGCTGAAACAAGAGGATTGCTTGAGCCTAGCAGTTTGAGGTTACAGTGAACTACAGTCACGCCACTGCACTGTAGCCTGGGCAACAGAGCAAGACCCTGTTTCCCAAACAAAACGAAACAAAAACCTCTAACAGCTCTTCCTTCCTTTCCTGAGGAAGCTCAGAGCTTTTAGGAATGGGTCATCTTAAATTTGGGATTGCTATATTCACATAGGTCAAGATTCTGGCCTCTTGGATCTAGTCCTGGCAAGCTGCCATTAACTCATGGTGAGATTGTGTGAGGCACTTCCCTTCCTTTTTTTTTTTTTTTTTAAATAAAGACAGAGTCTTTATTTAATAAAGACACCCTCCGTAGAGTGCCGTGGCGTCACACAGCTCACAGCAACCTCCAACTCCTGGGTTTAGGTGATTCTCTTGCCTCAGCTTCCTGAGTAGCTGGGACTACAGGCGCCCACCACAACGCCCAGCTACCTTTTTGTTGCAGTTTGGCAGGGCCCAGGTTTGAACCCACCACCCTTGGTATATGGGGCCAGCGCTCCACCCATTGAGCCACAGGCACCACCCACACTTCCCTTCCTTAAGCCTCACTTTCTTGCTCTGTAAAGTGAGAGACTGCATTACATGACTTCTTTTCTAGGTTGGTCGATCTATGATTCTATAAGGGAGAAGACAAAAGTGTCCTTCCATCAGGAAGTAAGAAATTTCTATCCTTCACACCTTGTCTCTGGGCCACTGCAGAAAGAAGCTACCCTATAGATGGCTGCCTTTCTCTTGCAGGCTTAACTGAAGGGACAAGTGAATTCCAGTAGGAGGCCCTCCTTTAAGTCCCAAACTCCTTCCACTAAAAGGAAAAAAATTAAGGACTCTAACCTTGAATCTTGATAAAGCAGATACGAGACTGAAGGCAGGTATGAGGCAGGAAGGAGTGTGATAAGCATGTCCCCAACCCCAGACTGAGCACACACTTGGCTTTGGCCTAGGGAGTCCCATATAAGTAGTGGCTGCTAACCTAACTCAACTGTGTGTGGACAAAAGCAAGGACATGTGTAAATAAATCCACAGCACTGATATAAATGTCTAATCAATGTCGATATACACAGTCTTGTTCTCCCCTATGTTAGGGCTGCAGGTACTTGTAACAAGACCTGGTAGGAGGCGATACAACATCTTATACTTCCCCCTTCCCCAAAGTTGGAATGGAAGAGTCAGTGAGACAGGAGCTACTTGGCTTCCTATAAATTGTTTTGTCCTTCCTCACAGCTGCAATCAGAAGCTAAGGGCTCCCGCAGGCCTTGTTCTGATCTGCTACAGGCAATGGAGGGTTTTTGAAACAGAGAGGACTTGGCTGAGGCCCCATTTCAGCTGCCATTGGGGCTGGCTAATGGGCTCATTCGGGAAGACCCCCGCCTGCTGCACTAAAGAGTCCCCTGCCGACCCCCTCCCTAGTCCCAACCCAATTAATAAATGGGGGCTCCCACTTTATGGGTCTGGGAGCAGGAATCAGAGATACAAATGACCCCCAGGGAGGGACAGATAAAGGCCTTCCAAGAATCAAGCCAGAGAATTGTGCATCCACAGGCACATGCTGCCACAGGCTAGTCATATCCCATTTTCCAAGCATTAAAGGGGAAGAAACTGGCAAAAACTGTATTTTCTTTCCCAGATCCAGAGGAAGATAGCATTCCTGAAGTCTGTGGGAACACCCCAGTAATAGAACTCTCTTGCCTAGTTCTCCAACCTGAAAAGGGTAGGGTCAGGTTATTATCTGGACACACAGTGCATGCTGTTATTCTGCAGGGGCAATGCCTCCTCCTGGAATATGCAATACTGAACATAGACACATCCCACAACTGGCTAATAAAGCAAACACTCCCTACACCTTAAAGACAAAGAGGCTCTCTCTTACCAAGTATTCATTTCACCCCCATAAACAGCACAATATGTCTTGGGATCATCATTGTGAAGTTATCTTTTATTTCTCCCCTCGTATCTAAGCTGTGATCAAGCCTTGTTAATGCCTATGGAACTACCTCCTTTCTTCTGATTCTCCTTGTCCTGCTTTCTTGTAAGCCCTCACTGCCTCATGTCTTGGCAAGAAAACAATATTCTAGTGAACTTTTCAGCTTCCTTGACCTAGTACTGCTACAAATGTCTTCAACATCATTTTCCTCTCATCATGTTCTATTCCATTATGCTTACTAAATCAAATTCCTCATTCAAGCCAACAAGTTTGCTTCTCCAACTTCATTTTCTAATGTTCCCTCCTTCTCTACCATTCTAGTTAGTCAATTCATAGCCCTCTTCACAAAATACACATGACCCCTCTTCCATGAGTCTCCTTCCCCTGCTTTCTTCTGTACCATTTCCCTTATTTTCTTTACTTGTAAATAATTATTTCTGATTAACTCCACTTTTTCTATTTCTTTGGTTTCCTCTTATTAGGGTACTGTTTTATAACTTGCATTAACACGTTGACTTATAAATACCAATTCCCTACTTCCCACCAAGTATAAGACTTAACTCTCCTACTAGCCCAAAAGTTTTCTAAAGGTGGAACACTCCCCCAATCTTCTCCCTTAGAGGTTATTCTGTACTCAGGACATGGCTCTGCTAATGATATTAATGTTCTCCACTGAAGTAGCTCTCATGATATAACTCCTAGGATAGTATATCAAACAAGGAACACAATCTTATTATCACTGTCAATTTTCAGAATTTTCAGACTGCCACATGTCCTGAACTTGACATTGTCTTTCCAAAATTCAGTTTCATGACTTCAAAGTCATAACAAAACAAAAAGTAAGCATGGTCACCAAAGGAATTTGTTTATCTCCTTGATATATATATAGTATATAGAGGTTACCCTCAAAATGTATATACATTTTAATGGAAAAACCTATCCTATTCATGCCTGTTGCACGATGACATTAGTATTCAGTTAATTAATGACATCTTTTGAGCAAACATCATACTATACATTGCTACGGTAATTCAATGCATCTTCTAAAAGTAATACTTAGATAGCATCTCTTAAAATGCATATATATTTTTTTGGTACTCCCAGTATAAATACTATTCTTTTTAAAGCTTCAGATAAGAAGTCCCATTTTGTTCCCCATTTCTAAGATTAATCCTGTATTTTCGAGTCATGACTTGGTTTTCTAGCATGAAAATCTACAATCCCAGAGCCAACAGTACTCTTGTTCCCTATCCTGCCTCTAGTCATAACATTTTAGAAGGTCTTTGGGAATGGAGAAGTTATTTTTGTGTCTTTCAACTGTTTGGCAAATACTTCCCTTAGATTAACCTCACTCTCACAGACTTCCCTTTTTCTAGGTTAGCAGTGTGTGGTTAGAGAGGGAAAAATGGTCTACCACTCCCCTTTATTTCCTACATATTGCTCAGGCATCTAATAAAAAGGATTTGCCTTTTATTCTTTCTATCCCTTAGCCTTAATATGCTTAAACACAAAGATAATAAAAGCAAAGCACTTAGCACAGTGCCTGACACAGTGGGTACCCAACAATGTGACCTTTATTAAAATATGTCTTCATAGTATATTGTTGGTACTTTTCTCTCCCTTCTTCCTCCCAACACCACAGGTTTCCCACCTTTTCTGGGTATGTGTTTTCATCGGTCAAAGATGGCATTGAAGTAAACTGTTCTTTTATAGCTCTAACATTCTGTGCCTAATTCACATATTCTGGTTTGTTCTGCCCTGCACCCTCATTTGGATCTCAAGTGAGGGAGAAAGCAATACTAGTCTCCATTTTGACATAAAGTATATAAAACCACTTGCAAGAGTTAAAATTCAAATACAAAGAACTTTTTAATGTGATGCATCCATGTCCTTCCTTCCTTCCGAATTACTCTCAACTATGTTGATAGTAGTGTTAAGTAAATGCCCTTATGTAAGTTACCTGATTAATATATTTGCCTGTATTTTCTAGTTTCCTTATAGCAAATGTCTTAATAGTATCTCCTAGGTTCTAGGCCCATCCTCCAACCCTAAAGATGGTATTACTGTAATCAAGGGGAACTCTAGTCTTTATAGGGCTTTTTACCAGGACCTCCCTAAAATGAACTGTGAACCTCTAAGGCAGTTATTCCTTAAATTTACTAGCTCAATCATAGTTTTTCCTTCCATCCGTATCCTTTTCTCTTCTCTAGTATTATCCCAAGTCTCTTTCTGCAGTACTCTAGTTCTTCCTTCTCTTATTTCTACATCTTTCTTATATTGGTTCATTTTATGAGCCTTTTAGTTCCGAAACAGAAATTGCAAATATAAGGCCAAACTAAGAAGTTCCTGAATTTATAAAAGGGACCAGGCTCTTAAGCATTCTTTGAATTCAGCCTGTTTTCTCCAGGTCTAAAAATACTCAAAATTATATTAGTCTTGGTGCAGGAAGCTGTCTGTCTACAAGCTGATTCTTACCAAGGGTGTCCCTTATTAGGCATTGTAGTTCTGAGACACAGAAGGAAGGATCCCCTTTTAATGGGCCCATTAGGTGGAGAAAAGACACCCACCAAGACCCAGGCTTTCGTCTTCACTTAGCTCTGACTACTATTTTGTGGCCTTAAAAAAAAATGTCTTCATGCTGCCTCCTTCAGGTTTGGTTTGGTTTAGAAAAAATATCCTTCATTCCTTTAGAACTATCAACACTTAATCTTTACTTTACAATCATGGCAAAGCAAGACATTCAAAACCCATCTATTTCCAGGTTCTAGTAAGTGAATTTACTTCATGGCTATACTCTCTTATTCCACAATCTGATGTAGCTGAGGGCTGCATATTGAGTATGCTTCCCTAACAACTACCCATCTAGAGGGTACTAAGACTAACTTACTCTCAGCCTCTTTGTCTCAACCTGGGACTACTAATTTTTGAGACAAGAGATAAATGAGAGAAACCCAGTGGTCAAAGTGTTTTGGTACTCCTGTGATTAATCAACAGGACATCAACACAACTCTTATCTGTTAGATACCAGTACCCTGTTCTAACCATGCTTTACTTCTCACAGATACAATCTGCAACTGAGCTTAGAAATGTCATCAGCAAAAGCAAAAATCTCAGGATATAGAAGACGATAAAGAGGTGAAGGCTGAAAAGAGGGGAAGCAGGAAGACTGAAAGATGATGACTTTCCTGGCCAGTAAAAGAAACTCTGATAACCCACGTAACACATTAAAAAGCTCCTTTCAGAGTTCCTAGCAATAAGAAAGTATGGTTATCTTGCTTTCTCCTCCTTTTCCCACTGTTGAGGATCTGGACAGACTTTTGTCTTCTGAATTGCCTCTCTACTTTTAAGAAATAGAAGTAACTCTATATACCCAGCAGGGTTAAGCAATCAATAGCTATGATACACCTAAATCACTCTAGTTGAACAGTGAGAAAGGAAAATAGGAAATGAAAATAAGTAGGTGGATAGGAGATGGAGAGACGGCTACATACAATGAGTAAAGTACCACTGATAATACCTTTAGGTGTTGTACTCTCCCAGCCTTTCAACCCTAGCTTGGAGTAATCTCCCACTTATCTTAAAAGTATTTCCAAGGCTAGGCTATAGGAACACTACAGGCGTTCTCACATATGAGAAGTGCCACACCTGGACAGTTAAATTAACCAAAGTGTCCAGGAATGCTCACCTTGGTTCTCAGGACAACCAGAAGACTCAGTAGTTCCACCTCTCCTTTGGGATGGTTGAGTATTTCCTCACTTGAGGGACTCCCCATTCCCACTCCAGTTAGCCCTTCTGAATGATTAAGTTGTGAGAAATCACTCAACAGCTAAAAATCAAGCAAGCTAGGAAGAGGCAATCTTTAATAAACAATGGAAATCCCAGTTCAACACCAAGAACATTAACTGTTAAATTTCTTTTGAGTCATTAACTTAACTGTATAGTTAAGGATGGCTGTCGAGGAAAAGACAGTGCCTAAGAAATTAAGGTACTAAACAGTATGGTTTCTATTCAGAAATGGCCCTGGATGTGACAGGAAAAAAATGTAGGTTAGGTCTCAGCTTTTAGGCCCTGAATTGAAAAGACAGTCACTGCTATGAAGTGGAAACAATATCCTCTACTAGGTTGAAGTTCACCCCCTGATCATAAACTTACAATTTATATAAAGATCTAAAATTAATTCACTTTCTCTGGAGACTAACCAGGAACACATCATTCCCAAAACTGGAACTTCGGTGGACTCTCCCTTCTCCTTCCAAGATGAGGCTTAGCCCAGAGGTAAGGGAACAACACTCAAATTTTGAGGATTCAAACTCACTAGCAACCGTCATTATCACCACTTTTTGGATTCAGCTTCCTCCCAATTTCCCTTGCTCTGGTGTATCCCTTAACCTTGTCTGATTTGCTGACTCCACTATCCACTCATCCTTTCTTCTGATGGATTTTATCTGCCCTTTGCCTATCTGTCACAACTAGCAGGACTGTAGCACAAACTACAAGGGAAAATTATCCTCAATGTTCTAAACCATGAAAGGGAAGGGAAACAAATTCTCTCCTCAGGTGGAGATGGGAAAGACTTTGGAAATAATAAGGATTTTAACTTTTAAGCAACTTTGATTTACTTTCTGGATTGGCAATGCATCAGGAAATCTTAACAGACCTAGGGATACTAATCCCTATGCTGACCCTGTTCTGTAACAATGTGGGAAATAGAATGGGGTGCTGGAGAGTCTGGTTTAAGAGATTCTTTTAGGTATCAACCGCCTCTTACTGACTCCCCTTGATGACAGTTGAGCTCAAACCCACTTACCTCTCCTATCAGGAGGAGTCAGGGTACATGAAGCTCAACTCTTTTGATGGCCTGGTACCACCATTGTTTGTGTAATTGTTTTCTACTTAAAAAAAAAAAAAAAAAAATCACATTTTATTGTCCTCCCCAACCCATTTTTTATTCTCTAGTTCCTAGTCTAGTGTTTTCAAGTACCGTTTCAAATTCTAAGATCTTTTTTGGGGGAGGAGGGGTTAATGAGTCTACAGTGATTCTGAGGTAGAAAACCCCTAAGCTAAAGTGGAGGAAAAATGTCCTTTATATATAATTAAGATATGCTTACAGGGTACAGATTAAGAAGTAAATGCAATGGAGCAAAAGTGGTATAGTAACAGGAAATATTTAATTTTCCAATCTCCACTTTCCATTTTTATAAACTGAAAGAAAAAAATTTAATATATTACAAAATATCTGTACATAGACAAGGTACACCCAATGGGGGGCAAAAACAAGAGAGAGAAAGGAATACAGTGTCAGGAACCTAAATCGGGGAGAATGAGGTGGCAACTGACACTTTTCTGATGCATTCTCTCTCAAAACCTGCTGGTAAC
Organism: Loris lydekkerianus; assembly: GCA_963574355.1. NCBI lineage: Eukaryota > Metazoa > Chordata > Mammalia > Primates > Lorisidae > Loris > Loris lydekkerianus. The sequence goes on along the minus strand of CAUYPK010025606.1, from coordinate 106,507 downwards.
CATTTTAGCACTGTAACTATATATGCATATTATATATACACACACACATACAAGTGGTTGGGTGATGTCTATGGCATAAGCTAACATAAACCCTACTTACAAATTTATGCTAACTGCCCTGCTATAAACGTATAGATCTGAAATAGGTTTTCAAATCCTTATCGTTCCTATGGACAGTTGAAGAAAAAAACTAAGGAAACTGGGTCAAGCACATTTGTTTTCAAAAAACAGAAAATGATCACAGTCAAACCAGTTCTGCCTCCCATTCATGAACAGAATCTGATTTCTCATCTGTTCAAAATAATGTATTTAATAGACTTAATATCTCCCAAGGTACAATAATTAAAACAAAATAAAGCCAAAACCACTTTTGAATGGAATTAATTGGGTTTGTAATTTTCAAAAAGTCAAAAGCTGAAATTCTACCAAACCTTTACTTCCATCACATTAATAGATAACATAGCTGAAAAATTAACAAATACCTTTTCTTCCTCCACACAGATTCCAGGATATTTAAATGAGATTTCCTCTGCTTTTAGAAATAGTTAAAATTACCAAACTTTTTTTTTGTTTTGAAGGTTAGATCCCCAAATGGGGGTGGGAGTGAGATGGGATCACACATACACATACACACACTCACACACACATTCACCCCCTTCCCTAGTGGGCTGAGGGAATGGAGGCTTGAGTAAATTATTTAGGACATTTGGCATAATTAAAAATAAGAGGTGGGAAAGGGGAGAGAAAAACATTATTGATGACTCCTGATAACCAAAGTACAATGAAAATATATAGAAAATTTTATTCATATTTGATGGGAAACCAAATTTTTTCACTGAACAGATACTTCTAAAAGTATCCCAGGCTCAGGTTCTTTAATCAGAAACAGGGTAGTAGGGCCCAATACCTCAAATTCAAATATTCTAAAATACTAAGGCCCATGTCTGAGGACTAAGAAGTCAACAGACAGAAGGTTCAGATGAACTTTAATACAATTTATAAATAGCATGTCAGTGAGTCAAGTAAATATAATTGGACACACTGATATAAAAAGCTATCAATGCCAAAATGGCTAGAAATTTCTCTTTCTCTCAATGTTTGGCCCTGAAGGCAAGGCCAGACCAAAAAACAAGAGAATACAGAAATACACACACCAATATCTACCTATTTCAGTAACAGGGGAAAATAATCTTCAAGTAAGTATCTGGTGAGGGTTCTTTCATTTCTTTAATTTTTTTTTTAACACACCTTTCTCTTTTAAGATTTTTTAATATAAGAATTTGGCATTGAAATTGAAACTTGAGTTTTGAAAACTATACTCCACAATGCTGAAGCACGTTTGACTTTTCTTTGAAAAGGGGGCTAACCTTTCACAAAGGTCTAAGTCTGTGTAAATAAATTATATGACATGTACCTGTTTTTTTAAACACTCTATATGCTGGTTCTCAGAAATGGAAGCCACAATGAGAAGCATCCCAAGTTATCCCATCCATTGGCCTTTCCTTTTTTCCATTTCCTGTTATGATAAGGTAATGTTCTTGCTAGGAAGCCACAATTTAACCCCTTTTACCAAAACCAAAACCAATTTCTTTGCAGGAAAATCCCTAAAAGAATTGGCAGGATATACATGCTGGGATGTGTATATGTCAATACTGTTCTTTCTTATAGTATGCGGTTTTAAAGTTGTTTTTTTTTTTTTTTTTTTTTTTTAAAGGTATCAGGTATCGTTAGTCAGAAAAATACCCACCCTAAACTAGATTACATTTCCATGTATTTTCAGGATGTATTTTTTTTTCTCTTTGACAATATCACAATGCTTTGTTTGAAAGGCTTTTTGACATAAAAATATATGTGTAAACAACATGCTAAATACTCCTATTAGCCCTCTAGGTATGGAGGCATTATCTCTAACCATAGATGTTCTAGGCTTTTGTATTTAGAAGTCAACTTCCCCATCAGAAAATGGTTTTAAAAAAACCAAAACATTTTAGAATTGAAGAGTTACAGAGAACAATGTAGGAGTTTGAATTTCCTTTCCTTTATTTAAAAAAAAAAAAAAAAGAATTACCCCAATTTCTTGGGCATCTCAATTCTTTTTTTTTCCAAACAAATGCCTCAAGGGGGTGAAGGATAGGGACAGAAGAGGAGAAGGAGAGGGAGAGGGGTAGAGAGGAGAAGAGGCAGAGCAGAGAGAGGGATGGAAAGGGCAGAGAGAAGGAAGGAGAAAAAATGGAAGAGATTGGACAAAGCCTACCTACTAGCCCAAGAATGCCACTTTCCACAACCTGCTTCATGGGCATATCTTTTGTCAAAGTGGAGCAAATTTTATGGATGAGCAATTTATTTGGAAAAAAGGTATGTTCAAGATGCTCAATGGGGAAAAAATGTGTTCACATAAGAGCAAAATGTGAGATGGTGGAGAGGAAGGAAACATTTATTTAAATCAGCCAGGCCACTCTGTTTCCCTTATAGCAAAAGCCTAAGAGCAGCTCAAATTCTGTGAACACTATTCTCTTTAAAAGAAAAAACAAAAAAAAAACCCCATCTAAATTAAAATTCAAAAGAAAGAAACCACACAGAACCCCCTCACAAAACTTTAAAAAACAAAGAGCCTCTCCTGAGCCATCTCAAAACTGAAACTGTTTTCTCTCTTCTGCTCAAGAAGCATAGGCAATGAGCTAACAAAACATTTACTTTTCAATTTAATGACCTCCATATTCTCTACTTATTTCTACTAGGTAGAGCTGAAGTAAATGTTCTGGCTTTAGCTCATCCAGGGAGAACTGGTGCCAACATCATTATTTTCTAAGTCGCCTGCTAGTAGCAAGTGAGCAAGGAATATAACGGACAGCTTTGCAGTAGCCAAGTGCAGATGATTACCTCGCTCTGGCAAGTGATTTCATTAAAAGTTCAGAGGACTAGATGGAAGGATGGATAGGGAAGGAATCTTTCAGGACACTGAAGTCTCTGGGTTAGTAAGGAACTCCTCTCCCTCTTCCCCCTCTTGGTGGGACTCTTGTAGGCCCTCGATAGAGTTTTCCATAAGCAGAAGACTGAGCTGGGGACCCCCAATGAAGGCCTGCTCCTGAGCTGCTGGCCCCAGTGGTTCCTGGCCCCAGCTCCCCATAGTTTTGCAATTTGGTCTCTGCATGTACCACAGAGTTGCTGCTTCCCTCAGCCTTCAGGAATGGTTGCCCGACCACCGAGTGTAATGCTAAGGGGACCCTGGCAAAACGGAGGTCCTGGTCCCCTGGAAACTGCACTGACCCTGTGCCCTGGTAACTGCTGGACTCCCCAAGGTGGCTCACAGAGCCTGAGAAGGTCCTGTTCTTCACCAGGGTCTGGACCAAGGATTCTGTCAAGGCTGGACCAGAACTGCGTTCATCAGTGTCAGTGGCACTGAACCCTGTTTCAGGCCCATCAGTGTTTCCGTAAGTCCTGTTTGGATGGGGTCGGGTGGAGTACTCCATTGGTCTCAAGGCCTGGTGCTCATGTGGCAGGTGGCCAGGAGGCTCTGCTTCAGGCTGGGATAAAAGTTGCAGCAAGGCGGCTGTCACGGCTGGGTTCAACTCCTGGGGGCCGCTGGAAAGATCGCCTTCAACCAGAGGGGGTGGAGGTGGCGGCGGTGGAGGTCCGGGGGGCTCAGGGGGCCTCTTCTCTGGTGGAAGAATGTGAGGAGGACATGCTGTGGAAGGGTTACTTCTTTTAAACACCATCTTAAAAATCACATGTGATTATAAACACAAACACACACACACACTGCCCAACATAAACAAATATCAATACAAGTAACCAGATACATAAAGACTAAAAAATCTTTGGATCAGGAAATTGCAATTTATAAAATAAAACCAAGTAATTAAAAGTAAAACAATTGCATTCTGGATCTAACAGTTGGTATAAAAAATCATGTTTTTCAAATGACTGCCCTGATTTCTGTCTGAGATCTCCTTCCTTAAAGAAATGTTCTAATATGTAGGCTGCTAGCAGCCTCCCTACCCCTTTTTGCTGTTAGATCAGAACATTAATGAAAACAAAGCAGAAGGAAGATGAATGGGAATAATATACATGCTATGGTCACATTTCTAAAACATAATCTTGCTGTACAACAGAGACCGTTTATGGACTTGGCTAACACATTTTACAGAACAGTTGATGATGTAAGGTTAACCTGAAATAGAACTTAAAAGAATATACAGGAGAGATGAAATAAAATAAAATTTTTCATTACCATAATGTTAAAAAAAATACACTTGCTTCTCCAAACTTTAGTCACTTCTCCCCATAATCACATTCTGAAGAAGATATATTAACCATCATATTATCATTCAGCCTCCTATGTTACAGTAATGATAAAGACTAGAATAACTTTCTATTGTAATTTCTATTTTGTTTTCCTACTTCCTGCATTTTTTCCCATGCTATGAAAAAATAAATCACTAGAGCAATGTCATGCAGAATGGAGCTGTTGATAAACATTGGTTTATCTCAAAGACAGTGACAAGAACCAAAAATTTTGAAATGTGTTGAACTAATACTATATTCTGTCTTAACAAAGATCTTTTTTGTCTTTCTTGAACCACTTCCCCAGACTTTCTTGTATCAACTTCTGGCTAAATTTGCTTACGCATAATAATTGTCTGAAAATGAACTATCAGGTCAAGAGAGGACAGATGAAAAATTGTGTGAGTTGGAAGACATAAAAAAACTACTGAGACCGAAGTACAGTCAGAACTGTACCTTTAGAGAAATGATAATCACCCTGCTGAAGAAAAGGTTTAATGTTATGGAATATCTTCTGAACAACCAATTTTTCTTTGTTCTATGGAAGCATATTTTTAAAATGTCCATTTAGTCATTCTTTTATTATCTAAGCTGTGATGTAAAGTCATTACTCAGACAAGCCAAAAACAGTTATTATAGTTATTTTTGTAGCATATTTACCTTAAATATTCTTTGCGAAGACAATGAGTAAGTGTGCATTCCCTTAGCATGCAGATGAAAGCACTCTGAAAACACTAGAAAACTGTAAGGTTGTACAGTAGGAAGATGAGGTCAGGTGCTATATGTTAACATACAAGTAGAGTAACAACTGTCCCAGTTTGCCTGGGACTGAGGAGGTTCCCCAGTTACCAACTTTCAGTTTTAAAATCAGGACAGTTCAGGAATGAGCTGGTCAACCTACATATAGTATCCACCAAGGTACTTGTTGACTGACTGGTTGGTTGACTGGATGGCAAAGGAAAATAAATTTAAGGACAAAAATTTAACTGTGGAAAATTCACATCTTAAAGCGTAGACATGCTGAAAAAGGAGGACTAACTAGACTATAAGCATATATGGACTGCAGAGCCTTTTCCTTTCAACACTGTGTATGTCTCTGCATCAGAACATCACAGTACCAGTTATTTTCGTAAGTATTTTTTTTTTGGACTATTCATGAAGTGAAATTATAGATTTTTTAATACCAAGGGTAAACAGAAAAATATATAACTGCAAAAGTGGGCAAATTTAAACGTACATAGTTCCATCTATATCACTTTTCATATCCAAGCTCTGCCATTTATGTAAATAGTTCTGTGTTTCAACAGGAGTAATTTGTGGGCTCACATTCTTTTTTATGTGTAAAATGAAATACTATTCCAAAGTAGCAAAGTAGATGTATTGCAAAGAACTATTAAAATAGGGTTAATAACATTTCTTAAGGGAATTAAAAATATAAATTATAAATTATATTGTTACAAGATTTTTGTGTTAATGTTCTCTTTTTTTTAGACAGACTCACTTTGTTGCCCTGGGCAGAGTGCCATGGCATCATCATAGCTCACAGCAACCTCCAACTCCTGGGCTCAAGTGATCCTCTTGCCTCAGTACTTCTATTTTTAGTAGAGACCGGATCTTGCTTCTTTTTTGGAGACAGAGTCTCACTATGTCACCCTCGGTAGAGTGCCATGGTGTCACAGCTCACAGCAACCTCAAACTCTTGGGCTTATGTGATTCTCTTGCCTCAGTCTCCCATGTAGCTGGGATTACAGATGCCTGCCACAATGTCTGGCTATTTTTTGGCTGTAGTTGTCATTGTTGTTTAGCAGGCCCGGGATGGGTTCGAATCGGCCAGCCCTGGTGTATGTGGCCAATACTCTAACCATTTAGCTACAGGTGCCGAACCAGGGAATCTCGCTTTTTGCTCAGGCTGGTCTCAAACTTGTGAGCTCAAGCAATCCACCCACCGCAGCCTCCTAGAGTGCTAGGATTACAGGTGTGAGCTACCACACCTGGTCTAGTTTTTCTATTTTTAGTAGAGATGAGGTCTTGCTCTTGCTCGTCTCAAACTCCTGAGCTAAGGTGATCTACTAACCTCAGCCTCCCAGCGTGCTAAGATTACAGGTGTGAGCCACCTCATCTGGCCTATATTAATGTCTGAATCTTTAACAGTCTGTACTAATAGATGGAGGTATTATTGAAATGTAAAAATCACTTAAAAACTTCATTTATGGCGGTGCCTGTGGCTCAAGTGGGTAGGGCACCGGCCCCGTATGCCAGAGGTGGTGGATTCAAACCCAGCCCAGGCCAAAAACTGCAAAAAACCTCCCCCCATAAAACCCCAACACTTTTCCTTTTAGGCACAGAATAGCAAACAGTAGCCATAGTGACAGGTTGTTACCATCTCTAGCTTATAGTCTGCCCTCTGGTGGAAGTGCTAATGAACAGTGACATGGCACCAACTAAATACTCCAGGATTGACTGGGATAATTAGTTGTTACATTTTTATACTATCCTCCAAACAGTAAATCCAACATCATCTGGCAACAGGTCAGACCTTATTTTCACCATTTGGCTGATAGCTTGTTGGCTCAATTATTGGGTGCATTTCTTTCTTTCTTTTTTTTTTTTAATTGGTGAATTTCTTTCAATCACTATGCTATTTAACTTGAACCACTTCTTTCAGGTATTTTGATTAGAGGTGAATTTGTGTGTGTGTGGAGGGAGTGTCAAGAGTCTGGGAGATGAGATAAAGAGGCCTGCTTTAATTCTAGATTAACTAGACTTAGAGTCTCTTAAAAACAATTGCAATTATCATGACAGAGTAGCAAGATGGATAAAGAAATAAGAATATAAGAGTACTAGTTCTTGCCTTTGCCAGTAATTAATTAGCAGTAGGACCATAGGAAGACTTTAACCTCCCTGGATTGCAGTTTTCCTATCAGTAAAGTAAGGGGTTAATTTTATCTTTAAAAGTTTTAAAAGTCTTTACATATGAAAAACAGGTTATATACTTGACCTGATACCAGCAAAAATAAAGCACATGCTTTCTGCAACATCCATATGAAAAGTGAATGCAGGACACTAAAGTTGAAGATTAGAATATCTCTTCAGCCCTTGTGCCTCTTCTTATTCCCCAATTCATAGGGTCTTCACGAACAGTGAAAATTTCCAAGGAGTTAAAAAAACACTCAGATAAGTAAAGATTTTGCAAATAGATTATAAGTTGGAATTGATTAGAGAATTTAAACTTCTTTTCCCTCTATTAAATTGCATGTTGTGGTCATGTGAGATCAGGTATAATATATTCCCTTTTTTTCTGATTATTTTTTGAGACAGGGTCTTGCTATGTTGCCCAAGCTGGACTCCAACTTCTGAGCTCAAGTGATCCTCCCACCTCAGCCTCCTGAGTGTCTGAGACTAAAAGCACGTACATTTTTTTCCTATATAAAACGCTCGCTTCCTGATCTGATGTCCATTAAATTATTTCTTTTAGAAACACAGATTTATATGCTTTTATATGCTATTTTTTTTTGGAAAAGAAACGTATGGTGTTGATAATTTACTTAGAAATATTCCCAATTATTCTTCAGCAAATTAAACATGATATTTTATTAGTATTTTCTTGATTGTATCTTCCAGGTAAGACTCTGTTATCCAGCATCCACTCCGCTAGAGGTAAAAAAATACAATCTGATAGTTGCTTGCTTGGAAGTGAGATTTTCAAGTGCTAGGACTAGTTGTGGCTACTACACACACATACAAATAGAGGTTCAAGGTGCATTTCCTTGGTTAGAGAACACAAGGGCTTTACTTACCTACCTCCTAGGAAATGGAAAAAACAATATATGAAAGGTACTTTGAGAAGCTATAAGATTTAAATAAAAGAAGCTGGGCAAAAAATCTATCACTTGGTGCGTGTTCTCCTGTAGTACAGAAAAACTGAAACTGAGGCCACTGATGTAAAAAAGAAAATGTTAAAGAGATTTTTAAGAGGATCAACAGCACCTGAGCTCAGTGAGATTCATGACCGTTCTGTTTACCTGCTGCCTCCTCCTGTGGCATTGTGGGAGTTCTTCCGGGCCCCTGTGGCCCACTGTTCTTGTCACTGTTGTTTTCCTCCAGGCTGCCTGCTGGCTCTTGGGTTTTCATCAGCTGACTCAAGAGAACTGCCAACATATTCTGCACATCAGCTGGTGTGCTAGAAGCTTCAGGGGTTGTCTGTTCTGCTGAAGGCAGGGCCACTGGGGCAGGGGGTGCTTCTTTTAAAGACTCCTCAGGGGCTACGGGCTCTGAGTCCTGCTGTTGGGAAGCAGCTTCTGTCAGGGCACTAATGGATTGGTTCAGGGCTTCCAGCTGCTGCTGCATCTCCGGGTTGGAGTGGATATTAAGCAGCTGTGCCATCTGAGGGATGCTCAAGTCAGTTTGGCTCTGTAGCAGGTTCAATAACACTGCCAATTCACTTTGATTCAGCTGTTGTGTGATGTCACCAAGGCCTGGGGAGAGATAGCATAGCCAACATAAGAGGACAAGGCAGGGCAAGGGCCCTTTACCTTCTTCAACTGGCCAATAGTAACTTATATCCAAAGAATGCTGTTTCAGTTTAAATCTCATCTTTCATACCTGAAATCATGAGTTACTTTTCATACTTTCATTTAAAATACAGTAACTAAAATATCTCTGCATTGTGCATAAAAATGATTTCATTTTAACTATATTCCTCAAGGTCAGTGTTTTTTTCTTTTTGTTTGCTTGTTTTTTTGAGACAGAGTCTTAAGTTGTCACCCTGGGTAGAGTGCCATGGCGTCACAGCAACCTCAAACTCTTGGGCTTAAGTGATTCTCTTGCCTCAGCCTCCCGAGTAGCTGGGACTACAGGCGCACACCACAACGCCCAGCAATTTTTTGGTTGTAGTTGTCATTGTTGTTTGGCAGGCGCAGGCTGGATTCGAACCCAACAGCTCCTGTGTATGTGGCTGGCTCCCTAGGCACTGAGCTATAGGCGCCAAGCCAAGGTCAGTGGTTTTTAACCTTTACTATATATCAGAACTACTAGGTAAGATTCAGGCTTCATCACCAGAGATCTGGCAATTATATAGGGGTATTTTTTTTTAAAGCCAGTATTGAGAACCACTATAAAGTGAAAAAGAAAAAGAGTATCTGTAGTTCAGAAAAACTGGTGGTACAACAGGAAAACTACTTTGTTATAACAGCTTATTATAAGGACACAGGTTTAGAAATATTTAGATCAAATAACAGTTTACAGAACAAACTACATTTAGCAAATATGATATAACATGATAAATTCTAAGAAGGTCTCATCAAATCTAACATAAACAGAGCTCCAAATTATGTGTTAGGAAGTCATGGGTGACTAACATTAGTCTTACCTAATTCACTTACTTTTGTTACATATCTAATTAAGACACAGTGTTCCTCATTTCAAAAAGGAAAATCAACTATTATAGACTTTCTGGACCATATGTACATACACAACTTGGTTTATCTCCTTCTTCCCCATAATGAGGACATTAACCTTTCTTAATGGTTCACCAGACAAAAATTAAAAGACAGATACAAACACACACTCCTGGTACTTGACCTTCCAAATCTGCTTAATAGAAGTGCAAAGGCCCCAATTCAAGCACTGACCTATTGCATCCCCAGCCCCAGGCTCCACCTTGCTGGGAGCAGGTTGAGGTGGTGCTGGGCTGCTGTTCTTCACAGGCTCAGCACTTATCCCTGAGGTAGTTTCTTTCCGAGAGGCTTTGGATGGAGGTGGCTCTTCCACCACAACACCACTTTGTCGCTGACGTCTTCGTTTCTTACTCCATAATTCATGGCAATCTTGCCAGTGAGGGAGACTAGAAAAAGACAAAGCAAATGGAAAATGTGTATGAGAATATGGTACTGAGTAAATGGACAGACAAGGGATTAAAGTGGGAAGACAGAGAGTGTGGGAAATGGAAAGAATAAGAAAAACGTAAAAATAACCAGGAGAGTTAGTAAGTAGATAGAGGCAGTGTAAAAGGAATCATGGCAGATGGTAGTCAGAGAAAAAAGTCTGAAAGATTTATATAGTGAGAAATGTGGATCCTGCTAATACTAGGAATTTGCCTGCTGTATAAACCCCCATATTCTAGTAAAAGTCTGCTCTTCCATGATGTAACAAGAATAAAGGAAAACTTTATTGGTCAAGTTTGGGGTAGAAATAAATGGGACAGAGATGACTGACTTATTTTATTTATTATTATTATTATTTTTGGCCAGGGCTGGGTTTGAACCCACCACCTCCAGCATATAGGGCTGGCACTTTACCCCTTTGAGCCACAGGCACCGCCCTGACTGACTTATTAATATCTAGGTCTAGGAAAGGTGGTGACTTAAATCTTCAAATTATGTAAGTATATCATAATTAAATCACATCTCATGTGCTATTTGGTCTGTGAAGAACAAAGACTGCTTCTTTCCTCTTTCTGCCCACTGAATTTCCATGACTACACATCAACTTTTTCATCTGTGTAGTTCAGCACTAAGTACTGTGTACTTCTAGACATCCTCATACTCAACAATGCAAATGCAAACAGCCCAAGTCGGTCAAATCTTACAACAAAATCTCTCTATAGGGTGGCCCTGTGGCTTAGTGAGTGGGGAGCCAGCCCCATATACCAAGGGTGGTAGGTTCAAACCCGGCCCCGGCCAAACTGCAACAACAACAAAATAGCCAGGTGTTGTGGCCGGCACCTGTAATCCCAGCTACTTTGGAGGCTGAGGCAAGAGAATCACCTAAGCCCAAGAGCTCAAGGTTGCTGTGAGCTGTGACGCCATAGCACTCTACCAAGGGCAACAAAGTGAGATGCTGTCTCAAAAAAAAAAAAAAATCTCTCTATAACAGGAGTTCCCAAATTTCAGTAAAACGTTTCTGTATTTCAAGCCTCATTCAGTGTATCAAAATTGTAGTGCAATAAATAAATTTGGCCATTTCTTTGCAGCAACTGAACAACCTATCCATTTCTTCAAGATACACAGTTTTTCTTAAGGTAAGAAAATGCCCCCAAAACTGTGACATGAAAGCTTTGATACTGTCGGTGATAAATTCAAAGATAAAGACTTTCTCAGAATATGAGATGTTGAGTGTAGAACCTCTAGAGGTCCTATACAATATAGGAAATTAATAAGATTCTAATAAAGAGTGAGACATTCATAGAACATATTTTTTATATCAAAATTCAATGACCTAAGAGTGATGCAAAATTAGTACTAGCCAGGGCAACGTAGCAATACCTCATCTCTTAAAAAAAAAAAAAAAATTAGCCAGGCATGATAGTATATGCTGGTACCCCTACTGAGGAAGGGTACACCAGGAGGATCACTTGAGCCTGGGAGTTTGAGGTTACAGTAAGCTATGATCATACCACGGTACTCTAGCCTGGGGAACAGAGCAAGACCTCATCTCGGGAACAAATTAGGACTGTCTTTGCCAATGTGAGATATACATGGTCACCACAGACATGGGTGATTCAAAAAGAAAGGTTAAGAACAAAAATTAGAAGGAATAATTTCAAAGAGGTTACATAAAGCAATATTCTGGGATTGGGATCCAGAGACAAAAGACATCCTAAGTCAAATGAGAACAATAATTATAATTAAATCTATTCCTTCTTTAAAAAGAGAACAACCACAATAAAAAATTAATAAAACAAACCTCCTTATCAACTATAATATTCAAGGACACTTCTCCATTTGGAACTTACTTGACCGTTTGCAGTTCTTTTTAAAAACCCATTATTCTGAGATTCTTATTTCCTGAGGCCTAGCAGGTTTAGGGCCATGACATGAACAACAGCACTTACTCTGGGGGAGCCATTTTGCTGAGGTCGACATCTTTAAGGAAGTCACTCTGTAGGGTCTGTTCAGCTGTGCAACGTTTACTAGGATCCAGTGTCAGCATGTGGTCCAATAAATCAAGTGCTGCTGAAGGAATGCTGTGGAAAGGAATCATGAAATTACAAGTTCACAATGACCCTACAGCTCTCAAATGTGTAATCTTGTATCTAAAGTCTTTGAATTTCCAGCTCCATGTAAAACTGAGAAAAGGGAGTTGGAAGGTAACAAATGCAAGCAAGCAGATTTGCTCCCACACAGGATTTAATAAATACTATTAACAATGATACAAAACATGAAGCCAGGGCAGTGCCTGTAGGATCAGTGGGTAGGGTGCCAGCCACATACACTGCACCTGGTGGGTTCAAACCCAGCCCAGGCCTGCTAAAACAACCATGACAACCGCAACAAATAATAGTCAGGTGTTCTGGCAGGCGCCTGTAGTCCTAGCTACTTGGGAGGCTGAGGCAAGAGAATCACTTACGCCCAAGAGCTTGAGGTTGCTATGAGCTGTGACACCAAAGTCCTCTACCAAACAGTGAGACTCTGTCTCAAAAAAATAAAAAAATAAAAACAAAACAAAACAAAACATGAAGCCAACAGTTCCATTCTCTGGAAATTAGCTTATATTTTGTAATTTTATGTTTAAATATCAACAGAAATATTTTATAAATATTTTGGAAATCTGTTTTTTATTTTTTAAGACAGTTTCACTTTGTTGCCCTCAGTAGAGTGCTGTGGAGCTCACAGCAACCTCTAACTCCTGGGCTTAGGTGAATCTCTTGCCTCCTGAGTGGCTGGGACTACAGGCACCCAGCTACGCCATAACACCCAGCTATTTTTTGTCGCAATTTGGCTGGGGCCGGGTTTGAACTCACCACCTCAGCAAGAGAGAGACCTACCCACAGAGCCACAGGGGCCGCCCTATTTTGTATAATTTTATAATGATATTTTGTAAGTAAAAGTACATTTAGCTACGATTTTCCATTTTCCCTATGTATGCATGCATGGTGATGTTTGGGAGACCTGTATTATTCAAAATAAAATAATTTTTCTATTGTTTAAAGCTTTCAGAAATGAAAATTACAAAAGGGCTGTGGTAAAAATCATATACTCTTTAAAAACAAAATGTTTTTCTATAGTGACATTAATTCCCCAAACGGGAAAAAAGTCAATACCTAAACTGGCCAGATACAGAAATGAGATATACATTTTTGCCAAACTCACAAAGAAAATTCTTCTCGTAGACGCCTTCTATATTGCTTCTTTGGCTTCATGGTGTTGAAGTAGGGCAGCTTTATAACATCAGGCCACACAGCTGGACAAGGGCTACCACAAAGTCGGCTAAAAACAAAGCAAAAAGCAAGAGCAAGAAAGTGAGTAAGTCTGCATCATGAATTCTGGAGACTGTAGAAGCAGAAATTAATACCTCCCGAAGTCTGGAGAATCTTCCCTTATTCCATTAGAGGGCATGCAGAAAGGTTAACTATGACCTTACTGCTTTTTAAGGACAGAAAAAATTAGTTATAAAATAGCAAAGAAAAAACACTGGCATAATAATGCAAAATGATCCACATTATGTGGATTTGTAAAACATATTTTTAAGTTCTCACACAGGTTTTAATTACTAATTTTGTTCTGTTCAGTTTGTATTAATTTCAAAGTACTGAGCTGGTCCTAAGGTGTCCCTATAGGGAAAACTGCAAAGAAGAGAGTATGAGACTAGAAATTTTGATAGATAATTGAGGGTTTATTGCAAAACAATGAGCTTTACATCACTTTTAAAAAATGTCTACATTAAAAAACAAACAAAAAGTATCTACATTAGCCTTTAATTTTATTGGTAAAAAAACAAAACAAAACAACCCATACCATATTCCATCTCACCTCCAGAACTTCCTCAAATCTTCCATTATAGATTCTATTGCATAACTATTACATGTATAGCTTACTAACCCTGAGTTCTTTGAAAGCAGGGAGCTAGCTTTTATCTCTAAAGCAGGGAGCTAGCTTTTATCTCTAAATCTTAAAGTTTAACAGAAAAGGCTGTCTGTTACATAACACACTTAATAAATATTTGCTTTATAAATTTAATCTTTACTGGGTGTGGTGAGCCACACCTATAACCCCAGACTCTGGGTGGCCAAGGCAGGAGGATAACTTGAGCTCAGGAGTTCAAGATAAACCTAAGCAAGAGAGAGACCCTGTCTCTACTAAAATTAGCAAAATTAGCCAGATGTTGTGGTGCTTGTAGTCCCAGCTACTCAGGAAGCTGAGGCAGAAGGATATTTGGGGCCCAAGAGTTCAAGGTTGCTATGAACTAAGCTGACACCATAGAACTGTAGCCTGAGAAATGAGTGAGAATCCGTCTCTAAGTAAATAAATAAATAAATAAAAATAAAGATAACAAACTCTTAAAAATAAATAAACTTAATCTTACCTAAAAATGGAACAGCCATCCTAAAAATGGGATGCTTTTTTAAATGAGAAGTAATAAAAAATAAGCTAGGTGCTCGGGACAGTGGCTCACAACTGTACTAGCACTCTGGGAGGCTAAGGTGGGTGGACTGCCTGAGCTCAGAAGTTCAAGACCAGCCTCAGCAAGAGCGAGAGCCCCATCTCTAAAAATAGCTGGGCCGGGCTTGGTGCCTATGGCTCAAGCGGCTAAGGCACCAGCCACATACACCTGAGCTAGTGGGTTCAAATCCAGCCCGGGGCCGCCAAACAACAATGACAGCTGCAACTAAAAAATAGCCGGGCATTGTGGCAGGCGCCTGTAGCCCCAGCTACTTGGGGGGCAGTGGCGGGAGAATCGTTTGAGCCCAGGAGTTGGAGGTTGCTGTGAGCCGTGATGCCATGGCACTCTACCCAGGGTGACAGCTTGAGGCTCTGTCTCAAAAAAATAAAAAATAAAAAAAAAATATCTGGGCGGTGTGTCGGGCACCTGTAATCCTAGCTAACAGGGAGGCTGAGGCAAGAGAATCACTGGAGAGCCCAAGTGATTGGGCTGTAAGCTTTGATGCCAGGCACTCTACCGAGGGCAACAAATAAGACTCTGTCTCAAAAAAAAAAAAAAAAAAAAAAAAAGGCAAAGTAAGACTTAAAGACTTAGGTGTAACATGATTTCTTTATATGTATAACAAATGACAAAATAAACAGTACATCTGACTGAGTGAAAAAAAATTTACTTGGATTTAACAACCATAAAATTATTCAAAATCACTAAAAAGCAGTAGAAATCAGAGGATGAGATTATCTATCACACCTGGTACTCAATGTCTATGCACAGTTGTACCTGATCAGTTCTAGCTGAGCCAGTTCCAGATTAGCTTGAAAAATAGGCTTCTTTGTGAACAGTTCCCCAAGGATGCATCTGGAAAAAGAAACATTAAGAGGTTAGAAAAAAAAAATCCCTGGTGTCTATTTAAAGTGTATCTAAATAAACTTTTATAGTATATCACTGAGCTGTATCCAAAAAACTATGTTGCAAACTAGCCCAAAATTCAGTGCCTGAGTTTCCTAAAAGAAAAATATTTGGTCAGGCATGGTGCCTTATGCCTGTGATCCTAGTACTCTGGAAGGCTGAGGTGCGTGGACTCCTTGAGAACAACCAGAACTAGAGTGAAACCCTGCCTCTACTAAAAACAGGGAAACATCTAAGGAGTTGTGGCAGTCACCTGTATTCCCAGCTACTCTGGAAGCTGAGGCAAGAGGATCACTTGGAGCCAAGAGTTTGAGGTTGTGGTGAACTATGATAACACAGCAGCACTCTACCCAGCATGACAGAGTAAGACTATTTCCAAAAAAGAAAAGAAAAAAAGAAAGTAAAATATTTCCTTTTTTTTTTTTTTCTTTTTGAGACAGAGTCTAACTCTACTGGCCCTGGGTAGAGTGCCAGGAAGTCATAGCTCACCACCACCTCAAACTCTTGGGCTCAAGAGATCTTCTTACCTCAGCCTCCTGAGTAGTGGGACTACAGGTACGCATTAACACACCCCATTATGGCCCACCATGCCTGTCTAGTTTGTCTGTTTTTAGTGGAGAGAGAATCTTGCTCCTTTTTTTTGGAGACAGTGTCTCACTATGGTGCCCGCGGTACAGTGCCCTGGAGTCACAGCTCATAGCAACCTCAAACTCTTGGGCTTAAGCAATTCTCTTGCCTCAGCCTCACAAGTAGTTGGGACTACAGGTGTCTGCCACAACACCCGGCTATTTTTTGGTTGTTATTACAGTTGTCATTGTTGTTTAGCAGGCCCAGGCTGGGTTTGAAGCTGCCAGCCTTGGGTATGTGGCCAGTGCCCTACTCACTGAGCTACGGGTGCCACCCAGGGTCTTGCTTTTGATCTGGCTGATCTGAAACTCCTAAGCTCAAACAATCCACTTCTTTGCCTCCCAGAGTGCTAGGATTACAGGTGTGAGCCACCACACGTGGCAAGAAAATATTTCTTACAGTAAAAACCATATAAAATATTTAAATTTGGGGCGGCACTTATGGCTCAAGGGAGTAGGGCGCTGACCCCACATGCTGGAGGTGGCAGGTTCAAACCCAGCCCGGGCCAAAAACTGGGGGGAAAAAAAAAAAAAAAAAAAAAAAAAAAATATATATATATATATATATATATATATATTTAAATTTGCCAGCAGATCAAACTTCTGCTACTACAAAGGTCAGTCTTAAGTATAGAAAGGGAGTCAAGAGAGTTCTCCTTTTCTGTCATGCTACTGTAAATTAAGGAAATAATTAGCAATTTTACCAGGGGCTTGAGCATGTAGCTCAGCGGCTAGGGCACCAGCCACATACACCGAGGCTGGCAGGTTTGAATCTAGCCCGGGCCTGCCAAACAATGACAACTACAACCAAAAGAAAAAGAAATAGCCGGGTGTTGTGGTGGGCGCCGGTAGTACCAGCTACTCGGGAGGCTGAGGCAAAAGAATCGCTTAAGCCCAAGAGTTTGAGGTTGCTATGAGCTGTGACACCATGGCACTCTACCCAGGAAGACAGCTTGAGACTCTGTCTCAAAATATAATAATAATAATAATAATAGTAATAATAATGATAATTATACCAGGATGCTTATCCATTTCTACTAAAGGAGTATTAGATTTGCCATTAGTCTGTTCTATGGAATATGCAGTATATTATAGCACCTTTGGCACAGTATTCCAAAGGAAATAATTTGTCAGGTAACTATCTGACACCTAGAATCAGCTTCAGTAGAACTTTCAAATAAATGATTTTAAACACGTCTGCCATTTGAAAAGGGCTTTCAAAACTATATGGACAAATTTGCATAGTCTTAAAGTATCTCCAGACAAATTACTTCTTAGTTATGAAAGAAAAACTAGTAACTAGTAAGGAAAAAATTACAACACATTAATTGCTAAAAATTAACATCAGTAAGAGGCAAACAGTCCATATAAGTAGACATAACTAAGAACACAACACTGCTTATAGAATATTGTAGCCAAACATACATAATCTGAATCTATATAGTAACTAGTCTATATTTATCCAAAATGTAAATGTTCTGAAAGACAAAGAGGAGAGCTAAAGGCCTGTTCTTGGCCAGACAGTGGCTCACACCTATATTCCTAGCACTCTGGGAAGCCAAGATGGGAGGAGTACTCAAGACCAGCCTGAGCAAGAGTGAGAACTCATCTCTACAAAAACTGGAAAAATTCGGGTGGCACCTGTGACTCAGTGGGTAGGGCGCCAGCCCCATATACCAAGGTGGTGAGTTTGAACCCGGCCCCAGCCAAACTGCAACAAAAAAATGGCTGGTCGTTGTGGCAGGTACTTGTAGGCCCAGCTGCTTGGGAGGCTGAGGCAGGCCCAGGGCTTGGAGGTTGCTATTAGCTGTGATGCCATGGCACTCTACCTAAGGGACAAAGTGAGACTCTGTCTTTTAAAAAAACAAGGAAAAATGAACTGGGTGCACCTGTAGTCTCATCTACTTGAGAGGCTGAAGCAGGAAAACTGCTTGAGCCCAGGAGAATGAGATTACATTGAGCTATGAGAAGGCCACTGCACTCTAGCCTGGGTGATAGAGTGAGACCCTGCCTCAAAAACATAGACACACAAAAAAAACTGTTCCAGATTAAAGTAACTTAAAAAGAATGACAACTAAATGTAATACACAGTAATTATGAACTGGATCCTATATCAGGTGGTATATTAGCTCTGGGAGATTATTGGGGTATTAATAAAACTGAAATATGGAATACAGATCGATGTAAGAAATAAAAATGTCTATCAATGTTAAATTTCCTGAATTTCATTAACTGTACTGTGATTATGTGAGAGGATATCTTTATTCTTCTGAACTATACATTAAATATTAAGAAAAAAGGTCATGATATATGTAACTACTTTGAAACAGTTCTGAATTAAACTACGTGATATATATCCACCCATACATTGCATCCTATGCCTACATTTTTTTTTTTTTTTTTTTTGGAGGCAGAATCTCATTTTGTCATCATTAGTAGAGTGCCATGGCATCATAGCTCACAGCAACCTCAAACTCTTGGGCTCAACTGATTGTCTTGTCTCTGCCTTTTGAATAGCTGGGACTACACACACCTGCCACAACGTTCAGCTATTTTTAGAGATGGGAGTCTTTCTTGCTCAGGCTGGTCTTGAACCTGTGAGCTCAAGCAATCCACCTGCTGTGGCTTCCCAGAGTGCTAGGATTATAGGCATGAGCCACCATGATGTATGATGTATGTGAAAATGTGGCAAGATGTTACAAATTAGGGACTCTGTCATGAATGAATCTCAAAATATTTATGCTGATTAAAAGATGCTGCAGGGGGCTTGGCACCCATAGCTCTGTGGTTAGGGCGCTGGCCACATTCACAAGGGCTAGTGGGTTTGAACCTGGCCTGGACCTGCTAAGCAATGACAACAATAACAAAATTTGCTGGATGTTGTGACGGGCACCTACAGTCCCAGATACTTGGGAAGATGAGGCAAGAGTTTGAGGTTGCTGTGAGATATGATGCCACAGCACTCTACTCAGGGCGACAGAAACTCTATGTCATAAAACAAACAAACAAACAAACAAAAAGAATGTATTAACCTTTGGCCAGGTGTGGTGGGCTCACATCTGTAATCCTCAAACCTGAGAGGCTGAGGTGGGGAGGATCAGCTCAGGAGTTCAAGAACAGCCTGAGCAAGAGCAAGACCCCACCTCTACTAAGAATAGAAAAATTAGCTGAACTTGGTGCTGGTAGCTCATTGGTTAGAGCACCGGGGCTGGCAGATTCCAACCCTGCCCGGGCCTGATAAAACAATAATGACAATCCAAGAACAAAAACAACAACAACAACAACAAAAAAAAAAAAAAAAAAAAAAAAGGGAAAAGAAAAATTAGCTGGATGTTGTGCTGGGCACCTGTAGTCGCAACTACTTGGAGGCTGAGGCAGGATGGCTTGAATCCAGGAGTATGAGGTTACTGTGAGCTAAGATGCTGCCATGGCATTCTAGCCTAGGCAACAGATGCGACTGTCTCAAAAAAAGAAACACTAGCTGTGCATGATGGTGCATGCCTATAGGCACAGTTACTCAGGAGGCTGAGGCAAAAGGCAAGAGGACCACTTCAGCCCATGAGTTTGAGATTGCTGTTGAGGTATGATGACTCCATGGCACTCTACCCAGGGCAAAAGAGTGAGACTTCATCTCCAAAAAAAAAAGAAAACAATTGGCTCGGTGCCTGTAGCTCAGTGGCTAGGGCACCAACAACATACACTGGGGCTGGCGGGTTTGAACTGGCCTGGGCCTGCCAAACAACAATGACAACTACAACAAAAAAAAAGCCAATGTTGTGGTGGGCACCTATAGTCCCAGCTAGTTGGAAGGCTGAGGCAGGAGAATCGCTTAAGCCGAAGAGTTTGAGGTAACTGTGAGCTGTGACACCACGGCACTCTACCAAGGGCAATGTAGTAAGATTCTGTCTCAAAAAATAAAAAAATAAAAATTGGTGCAGTGGCTCATGCCTGTAATCCTAGCACTCGAGAAGGACAAGGCAGGTGCAGGACTGCCTGAGGCCACTGGTTGGAGACCAGCCTGAGCAAGAGCAAGACCCTGTCTCTAAAAATAGCTGGGCATTGTGGTGGGTGCCTATAGTTCCAGCTACTTGGGAGGCTGAGGTAAGAGAATCACTTGAACCCAAGAGTTTGAGGTTGCTAGAGCTATGATGCCATGGCACTCTACCAGGGGCAACAAAGTGAGACTCTGTCTCCAAGAAAAAAAAAAAAAAAAAAAATTGTGAACCTCAAAAGACAAATTCTAACTTCCAATATTCTCTCAACCCCTATTTAGAGATGAAAAAGTAAAAGAAAAATTTAATTTGATTTCCAACATTAACTGCCAAATCTAGTTCCAAGTAGTATCATAACTGATAAAAAAGAGAGACAGAGCCTGCGTACAGTAGCTCATGCCTATAATCCTAGCACTTTGGGAGGCTGAGGTGGAAGGATCACTTGAGGCCAGAGGCTAGGAATTAGAGACCAGCCGGGGCAACACAGTGAGACTCTGTCTCTATAAAAATTTAAAAATTTAGCCAGCTATGGTGGAGTATGCCTGGGCTTGTAGTCCTAGCTACTTGGGAGGCTAAGCCAGGAAGATCAATTAAGGTTACAGTGGGCTATGCTCATACCACTGCCCTCTAGCTTGGGTGACAGTTCAAGAACCTGCCTCCCCCCCCCAAAAAAAAAAAAAAAAAGCAAAGAAAAGGAGAAAAAAAGCCCACAAAGAACTACCAGCTTTTCAGACTCTAGAAATAATTTGTCCTAGTCTTTCTAGTTTCTTCCCTGATTTGTACACTGAACTCCTATACCAACTCTTTATAAAGAACATCCCATAGAAATATTTTTAGAGAGACTGCCAAAGATCACCAAAGTAATAAGTTAAAATCAAAAGTCAAACAAAATCTCAACTCCATTTCACTGTGCTTTAAACAAAGTTTACTTTTCTGTAATTTTAAAATCCAATTTTGTGTTTCTGTTTTTATTTCAGCTTCCAGTCCTTAGGTGGGGAAGACATCTCCATTATGTAATCAACCCTGCTACTGCACTGAGGTGGTAGGTTGCACAGACTGAAATAATACCACTAACAGAGCTATGAACTTTCCCCATGCATCTTAATGGGGTGTTAACTTTAGAGTCTAGTCGTGACAATTTAAATGCTAATAATATTTAAGCAAATAGTCCAGAACAAAAATATACCCAGCTTGAGTCAGTAAAATTTAACTAAAGCTTCATTTGATTTGGGTAGGCTACTACAGAAATTATGCTTTCTCTGTTGAATTTTGAAATAAAATCCCTGTAGTGTTCCTCTGACATTAACAGAGGAAAAGAATGGAAAAAGTGATGCTCTACTGGGAAGTATACATGTCAGAATCGTAAGGTTTGGAGGTCAAGGACAGTGTGTATGTGGACATAAATCATACAACATAAGACAAGATGAACTATACCCTTAAAACACAAATTTTAACTAAGATTCCTTAGAGAAATGGCTGATTCAGGTATGGGACAGGAAATGAACAAGATAGGCTTGGAACCAGAAAACAAAGAAGGCTATCATTATCAAAGACCATTATGGCCTATCAAAAGGACTTAAGAAATAACATAAAAACCTTCCCACTTGCCAAAGACTGGACAGTTTGAGCTAATAACCAAGATGGATTAAACATATAAAATATATTTAATCTATGAATTCATAATAAAATTAAAAAACAAACAAAAACAAAACAACCACCAAACTTCTTACTGGTTATCTTTGGAAGGTATTAGAAAACTACCTAATTATTTTGAAAACTCGCAAATAAAATGAGAGCTAACTATTATCCTACCTTTTAAAAATGATTTGTACCTAGGGCTAGCCAAATAGATGAAAAGTTACCTTTTTCTTCTTTCATTAGAGAAGGGATCTTGTTATTTACCCAGAATGGAGTATAGTGTCATAATCATAGCTCACTGTAGCCTTTGTACTTGTTTTGTTTTGAACCCAGCAGCCATGGTGCACGTAGCCAGCACCCTAATCACTGAGCTACGGGTGCCAAGGCTATCTCAGGTCTAACCTGGCTAATTTTTAAAAAAGTTTAGATGTGGTCTCACTATGTTGCTTAGGCTGCACTTGAACTTCTGGCCTCAAGCAATCCTCTTACCTCAGCCTCCCACAACACTGGGATTAGTGGTGTGAGTCATCTTCTGAGTCACAAGTAAATTAATGGATGTGGGTAACCACCGTAACATTTGAAAAATAAACAATTGGGCTCGACACCCATAGCACAGTGGTTATAGCATTAGTCACATGCACCGAGGCTGGCTGGTTCGAACCCAGCCCAGGCCAGCTAAACAACAATGACAACTGCAACAACAAAAAAATAGTCAGTCATTGTCGTGGGTGCCTGTAGTACCAGCTACTTGAGAAGCTGAGGCAAGAGAATCACTTAAGCCCAAGAGGTTGAGGTTGCTGTGAGCTGTGACGCCAAAACACTCTAGTCTCAAAAAAAAAAAGAAAAGAAAAGAAAAATAGACAACTGCATATTAATGTAAAGTGGTTTGTGTGTGTAAATCTGTCGTTGTTTAGAACTGTCCCCATAAGGGGACAGAAAGCTGACTTATTTGTAATGGACTGTTTTGTTTTTAAATGCTCCAGAGATGGCTGGGCTTGGTGGCTCATGCCTGTAATCTTAGCACTCTGAGAGGCCTAGGCAGGTAGATTGCTTGAGCTTAGGAGTTCCAGAGCAGCCTGAGCAAAAGCAAGACCCTGTCTCTACTAAAAATAGAAAAACTTGGCCAGGGGTGGTGGGTCACACTTGAAAATCCTAGCACTCTGGGAGGCCAAGGTGGGTGAATTGCTTTAGCTCAGGAGTTCGGAGACCAACCTGAGTAGGAGTGAGACTCTTTCTTAAAAATAGCTGGGCATGGGCGGCGCCTGTGGCTCAGTGAGTAGGGCACCAGCCCCATATACCAAGGGTGGTGGGTTCAAACCTGGCCCTGGCCAAACTGAAACAAAAAATAGCCGGGTGTTGTGGCGGGCGCCTGTAGTCCCAGCTACTCGGGAGGCTGAGGCAAGAGAATCGCCTAAGCCCAAGAGCTGGAGGTCGCTGTGAGCAATGCCATGGCACTCTACCAAGGGTGACAAAGTGAGATTCTGTCTCAAAAAAACAAAAACAAAAAAAAAAAAACAAAGATAGGCATGGAGGGTTGCCCATAGCTCAGTGGATAGGGCACCAGCCACATACACCAAGGTTAGCAGGTTTGAATCCAGCCCGGGCCAGCTAAAGCAACAATGACAAGTGCAACGGAAAAATAGCCAGGCATTGTGGCGGGTACCTATAATCCCAACTACTTGTAGACTTTACAAGATAATCACTTAAGCCCAAGAGTTTGAGGTTGCTGTGAGCTGTGACACTACAGTACTCTAAAGGGTGACCACAGTGAGACTCTCTCTCAAAGAAAAAAAAAAAAAAAATAGCCAGGCATTGTGGTGGGCACCTATAGTCCCAACTACTTGGGGAGGCTATTACCTGAGCTCAGCAGTTTGAGCTTGTTATGAACTATAACCCTATGGTGACTGAGTAAGATTGTGTCTCAAAAAAAAAAAAAAGAAACTCTAGCGATAACATGCTCATTCATTGCTTATACTCTGGGCAGATGCTCTGATGAACTACTGAGTACGTAACTTCTATTAAGTATTCAAAATAACCTGTAAAGTAACTTCAGGGTTAGTGGATTGTTGAAAATCAACCCTGAATCCACCTATAATTTACAGGAAATAAAAGGGATAATCTAGGTGTGGTCGCACACATCTATACTCCAAGCTACTCAGGAGGATGAGGCAAGAGTAGGGTTTGAGTTCAAAGTTGTAGTGTGCCCAAGACAGTGCCTGTGAATAGCCACTGCACTTTAGCCTGAGTGACATACAAGACCTAGTCTCAAAAAAGGAAATAAAAAAAACCATGCTAAAAAATACCATGAGGACACAATCAGCAAAATCCAGACTGTAAGAAGCTCTATAGGACAAATTACCTAGTTTCTTTTAAGATAATTACAAGGAAATAAAATAAAACAAAATCAGGAGAGATGAAAGGGGAATGCACAATTAAAAGACCTGAGATAGCCTTGGCACCCGTAGCTCAGTGGTTAGGGTGCTGGCTACATGCACCAGGGGCTGCCGGTTTCAAACATGGCCCAGGCCTGCTAAACAATGACAAGAACAATAAAAAATAGCTGGGCGTTGTAGAGGGCGCCTGTAGTCCCAGCTACTTGGGAGGCTGAGGCAAGAGAATCACTTAAGCCCAAGAATCTGAGGTTGCTGGAAGCTGTAACGCCACAGCAGTCTACTGAGAGTGACATAGTGAGATCTGCTGCAAAAAAAAAGACACCTAAGATAATCAACAGTGGTCTACAGACTTTAAGTGAATTTCTAGTTGGATCCCAATTCAAGTACAGTTTTTAAAACATGAAAATTGAGGAAATGTTAACTGAAAAGTAGCTCTGGGCGGTGCCTATGGCTCAAGGAGTAGGGCGCCAGCCCCATATACCAGAGGTGGTGGGTTCAAACCTGGCACCAGCCAAAAACTGTAAAAAATAAAATAAAATAAAAGTTAATAAATTCTATTTAAAAAAAAAAGTATCTATGATATGAAGAAATAATCAACAGATTTCTCTGAAATCTAGCCAAAAGTTTATCACAATCCTTTTGAACTTAAGAAGAGCTACAAAAAGCCAATGTAGAGAGAAAACACAGTACAAGTGAACAATATATATGTTTCAGACAAAAGAAAAGATGGAGGCCAGGCAGAATCCTAGCACTCTGGGAGACTACGGTGTGTAGATCACTTGAGCTCAGGAGTTTGAGACCAGCCTGAGCAAGAGTAAGACTCTGTCTCTACAAAAAAAAGAGAAAAAATTAGGCAAGTGTGTTGGTTTGTGTCTGTAGTCCCAACTACTCATGAAGCTTAGTTTAGGCATGAGGACTGGTTGAGGCCAGGAGTTTGAGGTTGCTATGAGCTACGATGATGCCACTGTACTTTATCCCAAGTGACAGAGTAAGACTCTGTCTCAAATTAAAAAACAAAAACAGATTTCAGAGAGCCTTACCCGCAGCTCCAAACATCTATGGCTGGTGTATAACGCTCTTCCCCCAGCAGTAGTTCCGGAGGTCGGTACCATAGAGTAATGACTTTGTTTGTATAAGGACGACTGAAATGTAAAGAAAACAATAATGACATAAATTTACAGTGGCTTCTGATAAAATAAATACTCATATAACTAACTAAATGCAAAGAGAAATATCTGCCAATTAAAGAAGATATTGTTAGAAAAGCTTCAAAGCAATCTAACAATGCAGAAGTAAACTGCACATAAGTAGGAGATGAAGAAATAACTTCCATTACAATTTGGGTAGATTTTCAGCCATGGAGACAATTCAAGAATTTAGATAGAATTTAGAGTCTGAAATCTAGGTGGTTAACACATTCAGATAATTCGGATTCTGCCAGCAAAAGGATTCCTTCCTATTTCCCACATGCTATTTTGATGAATACCTCACCTCTCTTCAGAGTTATAGAGCCGAGCAAGTCCAAAATCTGCTAGTTTGATTTGCCCACTGTAAAACAAAAAACAATTACTTTCATAAGCAATAATGGTAAGCCTCCAAACTATCCCTGGAAAGTCAAGTGCCAAGTTAGTTTTTTAATTAGAAAAGTAAATTTTAACGTCGTCTCCCCCCCCCCCCAAAGGTGGCACCTGTGGCTCAGTGGGTAGGGCGCCAACCACACATACCGAGGCTGGCAGGTTCAAACCCAGCCTAGTCCAGCAAAAACAACAATCACAACGCCCCCCCCCCCCCCAAAAAAAAAAAAAAAAAAAAAAGCCAGGTGCTGTGGTAGGTGCCTATAGTCCCAGATACATGGGAGGCTGGGGCAAGAGAATCAATTCAGCCAAAGGATTTAAAGAGGCTGCTGTGAACTGTGACGCCACAGCACTCTACCCAGGGCAACAGCTTGAGACTCTGTTTCAAAACACAACAGGCCGGGCACAGTGGCTTATACCTGTAATCCTAGCACCCTAGGAGGCTGAGGTGGGTAGATTGTTTGAGCTCACAGGTTCGAGACCAGCCTGAGCCAGAGCAAGACCTCGCCTCTAAAAACAGCCAGGCGTTGTGGTAGGCACCTGTTAAGTCCCAGCTACTTGGGAGGCTGAGGCAAGAGAATCACTTGAGCCCAGGAGTTTAAGGCTGCTGTGAGCTATGACACGACAGCACTCTACCAAGGGCGACAAAGTAAGACTCCTTTCTCAAAAAAAAAAAAAAAAAAGACAAAAGAGTCTCACTAGGCTGCCCCGGATAATCTCAAATTCCTGGGCTAAACTGATCCTCCTGCCTCAGCCTTCCAAACAGCTGGGACTACAGGTAGGTGCCATCACACTGTCCAATAAATTTTAACTTCTGCTCTTCCAGTTCTTCTCTTACTGGTCACTTTCCCTCATTAAGTCTCTTTTAACTATTTCAATTAATTAAAAAATGCCTTAGGCTTTTTTAAAAACTACGATTACATTTTTGGATTTGACTCCTTAACTAAATATTTCTTCTATTTCTTGATAAACAATAGTATTTAAAACCTACTAAGTTAAATACTTATTGAAGGGAAAAAAAGAATGAACTGTTTTAGATTAAGAGAGATTTCACAGGACTAACAAACAAATCCACCTCATAATCCTTGATTGATTCTGATTTGAATAACCTAAGTGCAAAGACATTTTTGAGATAACTGAAAAATATATAATATGGACTGGATATTAAAAGATACTAGGGCCGGGCGCGGTGGCTCACACCTGTAATCCCAACACTGTGGGAGGCTGAGGAGGGAGAATTGCTTGAGCTCAGGAGTTCGTGACTCGCCTGAGCGACAGTGAGACCCCGACTCATGAAAAACATGGAAAAACCCAGCCAGGTGCAGTGGCGAGCGCCTGTATCCCAGCTAATCCCAGTGGCTTCTGGAGGCTGAGGCAGCAGGGTGCCCGCAGCCCGAGTCTGAGGTTGTGGTGAACTATCCCGCCCACTGCACTCTCCTCAGGGGCGGGGGTGGGACCCTGTCTCAACAACAACAAAAAAAGAAATAAAAAATAAAGCAATGAAATAAAATAAAAAAGCCAAAAAATAAAAATAAAAGATACTAGGCAACAATTAAGTCTGTCAGATTATTTATGGTAAAATGCAATGGTGTCTGTATTTATTTTAAAATAACTCAAGTTTTAAGTTGGCTAATAAGGAGCTAAAATTGAAAAAACTCCAGTAGAAATATAAAAAAGATAGTGAAATGTTAATTGCATATGTATTAATTACAAACTATATTAGCATCTCAATATTCATATACTTTTGACATTTTCCCTAATAAAAAGCAAACCCTAATAACAATGTGGTTATAATAGATTTTCTCAAATAGGGATTACAGCTGTGATCTGAGCAAACAATTATATGATAAATGAGGCCCCTCCAACTAACATACTGCCATTACTTCCCATACCACAGACATAGACCCTTAAAGGGGTTCTCAAACTTTCACCTAGAGAGCTTGTTAAAAGTTTCTTAAACCCTATTCTCAGAAATGCTGACTCAGTAAGTCATAACCCAAGAATATGCTAGTAATAAGCTCATGTGTCATGCCAATGCATTTGCTCTGAAGACCACACTTTGAAAATCATTCCCTTAAGCTTAAAGAAATCCTGAATTCAGGCGCAGTGGCTCATGCCTGTAATCCTAACACTCTGGGAGGCCAAGGCGGGTGGACTGATGAGCTCCTGAGTTCAATATCAGCCAGAGCAAAAGTGAGACCCCCGTCTCTACTAAAAATAGAAAAACTAAGGCAAGAGGATCGCTTGAGCCTGAGTTGCAGGTTCCTGTGAGCTATGACGTCACGGCACTCTACCAAGGGTGACAGCTTAAGACTCTGTCTCAAAACAAAAAAAGAAAGAAATTACAACCTCCTTTCACTTCATGCAGTGTTCTATTTTGGACAGCGATGTGAAGAATATTTGAAGAAATTTGAAGCAACACAAAATTTTGGGAAACTACTTTAAAATAATTTATTAACTATTTTGGATTAATCGCATTTATCTAAATTTGCGCAGTCTGTTTAATCACATTTACGGCCATACTACCTCTTGGGAAAAGAAAGATCAGCTCACTCTTTTGTAGGGGACTGGTGAGATTTTAGGTGCCTGATAGCTCAGATGAGTTAGAAAAATAAGAGACAGGCGGAGCCTGTGGCTCAGTGGGTAGGACGCGGGCCCCATATACCAAGGATGGCGGGTTCGAACCCGGCCCAAGCTGCAACAAAAAAATAGCCAGGCATTGTGGCAGGCGCCTGTAGTCCCAACTACTCAGGAGGCTGAGGAAGATAATCTCCTAAGCTCAGGAGTTGGAGGTTGCTACGAGCTATAACGCCACAGCACTCTATGAAGGGCGACAAAATGAAACTGTCTCAAAAAAAAAAAATAAGAAAAAAGAAAAGTAAGACAGGTTGAACATTCAAATCAAAAAATCCAAAATGCAACCCCCATCCCTTTTTTTTTTTTTTTTTTTTAACTCTCTCTGTCTCAAGTAAAATCGGAATCTGTTTGAGTGCCAACATGACACTCAAAGGGAACATTCCCTGGAACATTTCAGATTTCAGTTTTCAGATTTGGGATGCTCAATCAGAAAATATAATGCAAATATTTCAAAATCCAAAATCTGAAAGGCTTCTTGTCCCAAGCACAAGGATATTCAACCTGCAGTAGAGAAAAGAAGTTGTGCTAAGAGCTACTCCACAAAGTATGAGCAACGGGACAAGATATTTAAAAAGATAACCCCTAGTAAAAAAATTCTACATTAAATCCATGCTTATGATTGCTAAGCATTCAGCACTTTACCCAAAGATCATGACATTTTTCAAGTTCAATTTATAAGCAAATTCTGAGAAAATCAAAAAGGAAAGCAACAGTCAACTTACATGGAGACAAAGAGGGTTGCTCAAATTTATTGGTATCCTTACCCTGAGAGTGAAAATTAAAATGGCAACTATATATAGTTACAGAAATTAGGCTAAAACTAAGTAACACCAGCACCTAGCATATTTTTTGCCTGGCTCACACTAAGTACGAACTAAATGTTTCTTGAATGAAGTTAATCTGCCAAGACAGCACTTTAGTTAACTACTTCTTTATTATTTTTGAGACACAGTCTCCCTTTGTCACCCTCTGTAAAGTGCCCTTGCATCATAGCTCATAGTAATCTCAAACTCTCGGGCTCAAGCGATTCTCATGCCTCAGCCTTCTAAGTAGCTAGGACTACAAGCACCCATCACAACACTCGGCTATTTTTAGAAATGAGGTCTCGCTCTAGCTCAGGCTGGTCTGGAACTCCTGAGCTCAAGCATTCCACCCACCTCAGCCTCCCAGAGTGCTAGGATTAGAGGCATGAGCCACCTCGCCCAGCCCTTATTAACTACTTCTTTTTTTTTTTTTTTGAGACAGAGTCTCACTATGTCGCCCTCAGTAGAGTGCTGTGACATCACAGCTCACAGCAACCTCAAACTCTTGGGCTTAAGCAATTCTCTTGCCTCAGCCTCCCAAGTAGCTGGGAATAATATAGGCGCCTGCCACAACGCCCAGCTATTTTTTGGTTGCTGTTATTTAATAGGCCAGGGCTGGGTTCAAACCCACCACCCTTGGTGTATGTGGCCAGTGATAACCACTGTGCTATGGGCACCGAGCCAACTACTTCTCCTTCCAAAAGATCATGGTGAGATACAAGGTCTGACAATTAAATTCATGTACTTGCCACTGTGTGCTTACTTTGGCAGCACTGTATAAACAACTCAATAAGGTTTCATAACCTTGGATTATTAATGTTTCACAATTGTGTTTGTGTCTACATTTGGTGGTGTCTTGCTGAGTGGCATTCATTATTGTTGTGTGGTTTTGTGTGCCATCCTGAGAATGTTAGGATTAGAGCAACAAACAAGCATTGGTAAATTTTCTTGTAAAACATGGCAAGAGTGGGCTCAGCACCCATAGCACAGTGGTTATGGCACCAGCCACATACAACAAGGCTGGTGGGTTCAAACCCAGCCTGGGCCAGCTAAACAACACTGACAACTACAACAAAAAAATAGCCAGGCATGGCGGGCACCTGTAGTCCCAGCTACTTGGGAGACTGAGGCAAGAGAATCGCTTAAGCCCAAGAGTTTGAGGTTGCAGTGTGCTATGATGCCACAGCACTCTACCCAGGGCGACAGCTTGAGACTCTGTCTCCAAAAAAAAAAAAAAAAAGGCAAGAGTGGAAGTGAAATTAGTGACATGTTAGTTCAACTTTATGGGGGAAATGCCATGAAGAAAACAGCAGTGTACAAATGGATTAAACATTTTTCTAAAGGGAGAGAAAATGTCATTCATGAAGAGAAGTCAGGGTGGCTGGTAATTAACTAATCCAAACATTGCAAATATTCGTCAAATTGTACATCAAAATCGTCAGCTGACTGTGAGAGGCATAGCAGACCAAGTAAAAATCCACAGAGAGTTAGGAAAACCTCAACTGAAAATTTGGCCAACAATTCATGGCTCTTGCATCATGACAATGCACTAGCTCACACGGCACTGTTTGGAAGGGTAGGCACTGTTTTCAGCCAGCAGACAAATAATTGTATTGGAACACTCTCCCTACTCATTTGACCCGGCCCCTAATGACTTTTTCTTCACCCAAAGATAAAGGAAATATTGAAAAGAAGATAATTTAATTCAGAACATCAAGCAAGAATAATATGGGAACAGCTTTGACGGCAGTTCAAGAATTGGGTTTTTTTTTTCTTTTGAGACAGAGTCTCACTCTCTTGTCCCCTGGGTTGAATACCATGGCAACATAGCTCACAGCAACCTCACACCCTTGGGCTCAAGCAATCCTCCTGCCTCAGCCTCCCAAGTAGTTGGGACTACAGGTGCCTGCCACAAGGCATGGAGACGGGGTCTCACCCTTGCTGAGGCTGGTCTTGACCTCCTCATTTTAAGCAATTCACCCTCCTCATCCTCCTGGAGTGCTAGGATTACAGGTGTGAGCCACTGCACCCAGTCTCCAAAATTGTTTTGACGGATAAAATAGGTGCTGGTACTGGTGTATGCATAGTTTCCCTACGGGAGTACTTTGAAGGCAATTGCAGGGACACTCAGCAATGATAAAGCACTTTCTGTAGGAAGTGTTCACAAACTTAACAGTCCTACCTCATAGGATGAAGTTGGAAGTACTGGTAAATTTTGGCAATACATAAAATTGAACAGAAATGCCATCATTTTTATTATGTCCTAACAGGAAGAAGTTGAATATAGGAATACCTAAGAAATTCTCACTAAAATCGTGGATTAAATGCCTTTTGCCAAGATGCTCAAGTACTTAATGACTCTGTTCCCAACCAATTCAGCCCTCCTTCACATCAGACTTCCTTCCCTACATAGCCTGGACCCTTGGTCAATTAACCAAACTGTTGTCTTCACAGTTCCCTTTACTTGTGACCTTTTGATGTATCTAATCCATAATTTCCTAAATTCTAGATTTGCCTTTTCTGCTCTATCTAGAGAGTTCATAATTTCCTAAATTCTGAACTTGCCTTTTCTGCTCTACCTAGTGAAGTCCTGAAAGTTGCTGGTTAGTCCTTTTACTTACCTTTACCCAATGAATGGGTATTACAATGAATGCCCCTCTGACATTCTCTTTTTTCTTTTTTTTTTTTTGAGACAGTTTTACCACGTCACCTTCAGTAGAGTGCCATGGCACCACAGCTCACAGCAACTTTCACCTCCTGGGTTTAAGTGATTCTCTTGCCTCAGCCTCCCAAGTAACTGGAACCACATGCACCCACCACAATGCCCGGCTATTTTTTTGTTGCAGTTGTTTACCTGGGCCAGGCCGGGTTTAAACCCACCACCCTCGGTGTATGTGGATGGCACCATAACCACTGTGCTTAGGGGCGCTGAGCCTCTGGCATTCTCTTTAATACCCTAATTCATCCCCTACACTCTCACACTCAGTAAAGGACAGTTGGTAAAAAAAAAAAAAAGTCATCAAGTAAGAGATCCTTAACATTTACTCTCTAGCTATAAACTTACTTGTATTTAACAACTTTACTTTCCGCTCTCCCTTCAGTTACAGTTGTCCTTTAGTACATACATGAAAGGTTGGCCCTACACATGGGTTTTGCAGTCAAATACTATACCCCTGAACTATACTATTGAAATAAGAGTTTTGTGTCCTACAAATACTGTATTTTATATCAGCATTTGGCTGGAAAAAAATCTACATATAAACAGACCCATGCAGTTCAAAGCTATGTTGTTCAAGGGTCTACTATGGAGAAAAAGTATGTCAATCTCTCTTCTTAGCCAAGGTTAATCAATATCTCTACTCTAGCCTGGGATAGAATACTCTACATCTGCCTCCAAAAAGAGAAAAAAAAAAAAAAATGTGTGTGTGTGTGTGTGTGTGTATGTGTGTTTTCAGATTTCTGCCATCCTTATAATAAAACATAAAAATTAAAAACACACTTACCACTAACTTCTCATTAATTGTGATGCTCATCCTCATACTCCATACTAATATCTTGACTTTTAATTTTCTTATTCTTTTCTTAGGTCATATTTCACTGCTAGTTTGGAACTCCCACAGGACCATCTGCCTATTAGATAAGACTACCCTGGATACACAACAGATAAATCCAAAAGGGATTTACCCAACACCTTACCCATGCTCCTTTTCCTTCTGTAGTTCTTATATTGACTGCTACTGCCACCCATCTAGCTAGTTTCTTAAGTCAGAAATCTGTTAATTACTTTTGCTTATTCATTCCCCATTATTCACTCACTAGCTAAAGTCTAGTGATCTACCATGTCCATCCTGCCTGTCCATACTAGCAATTCGTGGGTTACTTCAAGCACTGCCCATTTCTTATGGTGTTCTTAGAAGGTCTTCCTATCTTCAGTCTATCACCATATGGTAATAACTTAGAGACTTTTCTAAAACAGAAGACTAATTATGTCTTTCCTCTATCTAAAAATGATTAGGTCTCATTCATACTTGTGTAATTAAAATATAATGGGCCAGGCCAAGTGGCTCACACCTGTGATCTGGCACTTTGGGAGGCCAAGGCAGGTGGAATGCTTGAGCTCAGGAGTTCAAGCCCAGCTTAAGCAAGAGCAAGACCTGTCTCTAAAAAATGAACCGAGTGTTGTGGTGGGCACCTGTAGTCTCAGCTACTTGCTGAGGCAAGATGGCTTGAGCCCAGGAGTTTGAGGTTGCTACGATGCCACGGCACTCTACTGAGGGTGACAAAGACTCTATCTCTAAATAAATAAATAAATAGCCGGGGATGGTGGCTCATGCCTGTAATTCCAGCACTCTGGAAAGCTGAGATGGGTAGATTGCTTGAGCTCAACAGTTCGAGACCAGCCTGAGCAAGAGCAAGACCCTCATCTCTCAAAATAGGTGGGTACTGTGGCAGGCACCTGTAGTTCCAGCTACTTGGAAGGCTGATGCAAGAGAATCACTTGAGCCTAAGAGTTTGAGGTTGCTGTGAGCTAGGATGCTACAGCACTCTACCAAGCAGGACAAAGTAAGATTCTGTCACAAAAAAATTAAAAAAGGCCTGGCGCCCAAAGCACAGTGGTTAGTTATGGTGCTGGTCACGTACACCCAGGCTGGCGAGTTCGAATCCAGCCTGGGCCATCTAAACAACAATAACAACTGCAATAAAAAATAGCTGGGTATTGGGGTGGGCGCCTGTAGTCCCAGCTACTTGGGAGGCTGAGGCAAGAGAATCGCTTAAGCCCAAGAGTTTGAGGTTGCTGTGAGCTGTGATGCTACAGCACTCTACCAAGGACAACATAATGAGACCCTGTCTCAAAAAAAAGTAAAAAATAAAAAAAAAAATAAAAAAAAAAAATAATGAACATCATGAAGTCCAACCCTACTGCTTCTCTTCTCTTGTCACTGTTCTCTCTTCCTTGCCTGGTTAACAAATCATCACCGTTTTCTCCAAGCAATCTCACCCAGAGGTCTTCGAGTGGACAAAGGTAAGTAGGCAAGGGCAGACGCTGGATGGATTAGGCTATAGGATTCCTATATCTTGCTTATCAACCTATGAAGGGAGTTCAATGTGGTCTGGAACCTCATCAGTTCCTGATTCTGTGAAGTGAAAGACCAAGAGAAATATACTAGAAAGGACACCAAGCAGAACTGCAATTATTCCCTGTCCTGAGACATTGCCCCATGAAGGAGCAAAGGGAACAGCAGGAAATATATTAATACTGTAGGTCAGAAAGATGCAAGCTGATAGCTGCCATCGTTAAGTTCTTAATACATTATTTACTATGAATGTAAAGTCATCAACCTCCAACTTTAATGGGTATTGTGTGTCACAGAGATAGCAACACAAAGAAATAATCTTTTAACACCACGTTTGTCCCATAACAAAAGTATTCAAGTATAATTTAAAATAATGCATTACTTAAGGGAACCAATACCCTTCAATGGTTCCAAGTCAACTACAGATAAAGTTTAAACCCCTCAGTGGGAATATACAAGATCCCAATGGGCTCCTCTTAACTATCCAGCTTCATTTCTTGCCAGTATGTACTTCACTCTTCTTGCTCTAGCAATACTGACCTGTTACCAGTTTTCCAGACATGTTATTTTCACGTTTACATGCTGTTGTGCATGCAGTTTCTTCTGCCAAGAAATGTGCTGCCTCATTGTCAGTCGTAGTTGGTCTGATAAATTCCTACTCATAACACTAGACTGCATCTATCCAGGTGCTCCAAAGTTCAAGGAAAAAATGGGCTTAATAATTACTTAATGAATTTATTCCTTTAGCTCCTTTACTAAACTCTGAGCTCCACAGTGTTCAGTCATGCCATGTGAGGCTAACACCGGGACAGTTGTATGCAACTCTGCATAATCCGTTATTTTATTCCATAAAGATAGGTAATGTGTCTTAGTTATTTCATATCCCAAACTAGATCCTTGTTACACAGAAATGAATAGACATGTTTAAAACAAAGGTGAATCAGGGCGGTGCCTATGGCTCAGTGAGTAGGGTGCCAGCCCCATATACCGAAGGTGGAGGGTTCAATCCTGGCCCCTGCTGAGCTGCAACAAAAAAATAGCCGGGTGTTGTGGCGGGAGCCTTTAGTTTCAGCTACTTGGGAGGCTGAGGCAAGAGAATTGCCTAAGCCCAGGAGCTGGAGGTTGCTGTGAGCTGTGTGATGCCACGGCACTCTACCAAGGGCGATAAAGTGAGACTATGTCTTTACCAAAACAAGAGCAAGACCCTCATCTGTGAATCAGACAAAAATCAATATGAACTTAATTACCTAAAAAACAAAATATTGCCCTAATTTCAATGATACCAGGTTTGTTTTTCATCACTCGGCAGGTCTATTATCAAAGATGAGTGTGTACAATACATCTGCTATAACAATATAGTATGAACAAATAAATAAGAAGAAAGCAAATGATAAAACCTTCTCAAAAATTAATACCTATTCATCAACAGATTCCTGGGTTTTGTTTTTGTTTTTTTTTTAGACAGAGTCTCACTTTGTCGCCCTCAGTAGAGTATGTGGTATCATAGCTCATAGCAACCCCAAACTCTTGGGCTGAAGCAATTCTCTTGCCTTAGCCTCCCTGTCCAAGTAGCTGGGAGACTATAGACAACTGCCAGAACATCCAGCTATTTTTAGAGATGAGGTCTCTCTCTGACTCAGGCTGGTCTTGAACCAGGTAAGCTCAAGCACTCTACCCACCTCAGCCTTCTAAATGCTGGGATTACAGGCATGAGCCACTGCACCTGGCTCCAGTTTGTTTATATTATTAAAACCTAGCAGAAAGGCCAATCACTAACTACACATCAGTGTTTACTCTGAAAGACAGTAACTGAGAAAGATTCAAGAGCAGCTAGAAGAGCATGTTTCTCCTCATTAAACACTAAGGAAGCAATATGTGTATGAATACTGTACTAATGAGTCTAATGATATGAACCAGTTAATTAGCTAAAACAAAGAGGGTCAGAGAAGGATAAAGTGCTTAACTTTATTTGGTTTCTATGTTACCTGTTGTTCAGCAAAATGTTAGAACACTTAATATCCCGATGCAGGAAATTCTTTTTGTGACAATAATCCAATCCTTCCATTAGCTGTTTCATGAACGACTTGATATGGTCCTCAGAAAAGTGCACCAAACCAGATTCGAGCAGTCCCATTAAGTCATGGTCCATATACTCAAACACAAGGTAAAAAGCACCTAAATAAGATGAAAAAAAAATTAAAATCAACAAAAAAAGGATGTTGAAATAACAACCCCTTATGTTATAGATAAAAATACTAAAACAAAGAGAAGTTGAATAATTTGCCATAATAATAACAGAACTATCATTAGAATTAATCCTCTGACTCCTAGTCTGGGACTCTCTGGACTAAACTCTTCAGGGAACTGTTGTATACTAGACTTTTTTTCTTTTCTTTTTTTTTTTTTTTTTTTGGAGACATAGTTTTACTATGTCACCCTCGATAGAGTGCCATAGCACCATAGCTCACAGCAACCTCAAACTCTTGAGCTTAAGCAATTCTCTTGCCTCAGCCTCTCAAGCAGCTAGGACTACAGGTGCCCACCATGACACCCAGCTTTTTTTTTGGTTGCAGTTGTGGTTGTTTAGCAGGTCTGGCCCAGGCTCAAACCCTCCAGCATCAGTATATGTGGCCAGTGCCTACTCACTGAGCTATGGGTGCTGAGCCTGTATTACTAGACTTTTATGAACTAAGTATGTTAGAAAATTATAAATCTTGTTCCAAATCCAGTCTGTGGCCTGTTGTTATAAATTAAGTTTTATTTGTAATACAAGGATGCTTATTTGTTACATATTGTCTATAACTACATTACCTTAGTTACAAGACTCAGATAATATGCCGGGGCAACATAGTTGTTATTTGAAATCCAAACTGTCTTTCCAGATTTGGCAGGGTGCAAGATAGAGGCAAATATTATAACACAAGAAATAACAATCAGAATTTACAGTTTGCCTCGTAATATTTCACTAGGGTGTAAGATAGAGGCAAATATTGTAAGAAACAAGAAACAGCCAGAATTTACAGTTTACCTCTTAAAATTTCACTAGGTACTTGGGATGTTCTTAGGAAATTCATTTTCACTGTGATAGTACTGCATAAAGAATGTTTTTCTTAAACTTACATGTAATTAAAAGAAATACCTTTGTTCCTCAACTTCTATATAAAACTTTTCTAGAGCAAGTATTCTTTATACCACAGCCTT
The DNA here is from genome assembly GCA_963574355.1 of Loris lydekkerianus. Taxonomy (NCBI): domain Eukaryota; kingdom Metazoa; phylum Chordata; class Mammalia; order Primates; family Lorisidae; genus Loris; species Loris lydekkerianus. Next base: position 68,998 of record CAUYPK010025606.1, on the reverse strand, counting down.
TTGTTAAACACTTTATTTGTTGAAATTTAAAAAAAGAAAAAAGTCAGATGCTGCTGGCATGTACCTGTACTCCTACTTACTTGGGAGGCTGAGACAGGAGGATTGCTTGAGCTGAGGTGTTTGAACCAGGTGGGGCAAAAAAGAAATTAACTATACCTACACTAAAACCTGGGCAATGTGGACCTATGTCTTATTAAAAAGAAAAGAAATACTACACGTAGTTATATAAGGATTTATCCAGTCTAAAATTCCAGCAAAACCAGTAGCATAAAGTCAGGGGTTTGGATTCGAGGCAGTAGGCTTTAAGGACTCTTTGAACTTTCTGAAAATAGCACACAACATTTTATTTTATGTTTTTATTTATCTTTTTTTTTGTTTTTTTTTTCAGCTTTTGGCCAGGGCTGGGTTTGAACCTGTCACCTCTGGCATAAGGGACTGGCGCCCTACTCCTTTGAACCATAGGCGCTGCCCTTATTTATCTTTTTTTGAGACAGAGTATCACTTTGTCACATTTGCTAGAGTGCTATTGTATCACAGCTCACAGCAACCTCAAACTCTTGGGCTTAAGTGATTCTCTTGCCTCAGCCTCCCAAATAGCTAGGACTAAAGGCACCCACCACAATGCCCAGTTATTTTTTAGAGACAAGGTCTTGGCTCTGGCCAGGCTGGTCTCAAACCTGTGAGCTCAATCTACCCACCATGGCCTCACAAGTGCTGGGATTACAGACATGAGCCACCACACCTGGCCAGGGTACAACATTTTAAACACCTGTGCATTCTTTAGAAAAGATACAGAGGGCTCGACTCTCATCAGCTTAAGACCAGCCTGAGAAAGAACAAGACACCGCTTCTTAAAAAAAAAAAAAAGTAGCTAGGTGTTGTGTCGGACACCTGTAGTCCCAGCTACTTGGAATGCTGAGGCAAGAGAATCGCTTAAACCCAAGATATGGAGGTTGCTGTGAGCTGTGACTCCAGAGCACTCTACCAAGGGTGCCACAGTGAGACTCTGTCTCATTAAAAAAAAAAAAAAAAAAAAAGGAAGAAAGAAAAGGCACAGAGCTTTTCTAAGATGTTCTAAGAGGTTCATGATCCCAACAAAGCACCTCTACATAAAACAATTATCTTGGCCAGGCATGGTGGTTCACACCTGTAATCTCAGCACTCTGGGAGGCTGAGGCAGGAGGATCCCTTGAGCTCAGTAGTTCAAGACCACTCTGAGCAAGAGTGAGACCCCTGCCTCTACTAAAATTAGAAAAAATTAGTTGGGCAATGTGGAGGGCCCCCTCTCTGTAGTCCCAGCTACTTAGGAGGTTGAGGCAGGAGGATGTCTTGAACACAGAGTTTGAGACATCTCTGAACTAGGCTGACACCACTGCACCCTAGCCTGATCAACAGAGTGAGACTAATTAAAAAAAAAAAAAAAAGTATCCTGAAGGGATTTAACTAAGATCTAATACAAATTATTAAGAAAAACATTAAAACTGTAAAAGATAAGCAGAAAAAGAATATCTCAAAAAAGGGAAAGTAATAAAACATGGAAAAAACTCAAAAGTAATGTAAGGAGGCCAGGACAGGCAAAGTGGCTCATGCCTGTAATCCTAGCACTTTGGGAGGCTCGGATGGGTAGATTGCTTGAGTTCAGGACACTGAGACTAGCCTGAGTAAGAGTGAGGCCCTGTCTCTACTAAAAATAGAAAGACTAGCCAGGGATTGTAGTGGGAGTTTATGGTCCCAGCTACTTAGGAGGCTGAGGCAACAGGATCTTGTGAGCCCAAGAGTTTGAGGTTCCTATGAGCTATGACACTACTGCAGTCTAACCAGGACAACAGAGTGAGACTCTTATCTCAAAAACAAACATAGCTGGGTGTTGTGGCGGGCGCCTGGCAAAGCCCAGGAGCTGGAGGTTGCTGTTGAGTTGTGTGACACCACGGCACTCTACCAAGGGCGATAAAGTGAGACACTGTCTCTACAAAAAAAAAAAACCCCAAAACAGTATATTACAAAAACAGTAATATAAATAATCCAATCAAAACACAATGGTATTGGGCGACACCTGTGGCTCAAAGGAGTAGGGTGCAGGCCCCATATATAGGTGGTGGTGGGTTCAAACCCAGCCCTGGCCAAAAAAACAAACAAAAAGGTATCATAATTCACCTATCCAGATGACAACTTTTTATTTTTTTTTTTAAGACAGAGTCTCACTTTGTCACTTTCGGTAGAGTGCCGTGGCATCACAGCTCACACAATCTCAAACTTTTGGGCTTCAGCAATTCTCTTGCCTCAGCCTTCCAAGTAGCTGGGACTACACATGTCCTCCACAAAGCCCAGCTACTGTTTTTTTTTTAAGAGATGGTGTCTTGTTTTTGCTCAGACTGGTCTCAAACTGATGAGCTCAAGCAATTTACCTGTCTCAGCCTCCCAAATGTTGAGCCACCGCACCTGGCCAGATGACACTTTTTTAAAAGATACATTCAATGTTGGGGAGGATACAGTGGAATGGGCACTCACCAATAGCCCACAAATTGTTACTATCGTTTTTTTTTTTGGAAACAGAGTCTGTCACCTCAGTAGAGTGCTATGGCGTCACAGCTCACAGCAACCTCCAAGCAATTCTCTTGTCTCAGGTTACTATCATTCTTAAATGCAATCTAACATTAAATATGAAAATCTCTTTGCCCAAATAATTCTACATCTAAGAAGCTATACTAAGAAATTAATCCATAGTGCAAATATTTATGTACACAGAAGCTCAAGGCAGTGCTATTACAATACTTTTAAAAAGTGGCATTTGGGCTCGGCGCCCATAGCTCAGTGGTTAGGGTGCTGGCCACATACACCAGGGCTGGTAGGTTGGAACCCAGCCTGGGGCCTGCTAAACAACAACAACTACAAAAAATATATTTATATAGCCAGGCATTATAGCAGGTGCCGGTAGTCCCAGCTACTTGGGAGGCTGAGGCAAGAGAATTGCTTAAGTCTAGGAGTTTTAGGTTGCTGTTAGCTGTGAAGCCACAGGACTCTACCAAGGAAGACATAATGGGAATCTGACAGGGAAAAAAAAAAAGGCAGCATTTGGCACAGTGGATCATACCTGTAATCCCAGCACTTTGGGGAGTATCACATGAGGTCAGGAGCTCAAGAACAGCCTGGGGAACACAGCAAGACCCTCATCTCTATCTATAAAAAGTAAAAATACCTATAATCCTAGCACTCTGGGACACCTAGGCGGGTGGATTGCCTGAGTGTACAGGTTCAACACCAGCCTGAACAAGAGGAAGATCCCATCTCTAAAAATAGCCAGGTGTTGCCTCAGCTATTATAGCATAGTGGTTACGGTGCCAGCCACATACACCAAGGGTGCTGGGTTCAAACCCAGCCCAGGCCAACTAAACAACAATGACAACTGTAGCAAAAAACAGCTGGGCAATGTGGCAGGTGCCCGTAGTCCCAGCTTCGTGGGAGCACTCTACCGGGCAACATATATTTCCGTCTCTAAAAAAAACCAAAAAACCCATTCAACCAGGTATGGTGGTCTGTGCATATATACTAGCTAACTAGGGAGGCTGGGCCAGGAAGAATCCATGAGCCCAGGAGCATGAGGTTGCAGTGCACTCGATGACAGAGCAAGATCCTGTCCCTTAAAACAAAAAACAGAGGCTCGGCACCATAGCTCAGTGAGCAGAGCGCCAGCCACATATACCAACGCTGGTGGGTTCGAGCCCAGCCTGGGCCTGCTAAACAACAATAACTGCAACCAAAAAACAGCCAGGTGTTGTGGCAGGTGCCTTTAGTTCCAGTTACTTGGAAGGCTGAGGCAAGAGAATTACTTAAGCCCAAAAGTTTCAGGTTGCTGTGAGCTGTGATGTCACAGCACTCTATCCAGGGTGACATAGTAAGACTCTGCCTCAAAAAAACCCACCAAAAAACAAAAACAAAACCCAGAAAATACAAAAAATGTAGCAACTAAATGCGTAACAGGGATTGGTAAATTTAGGTTTATCTATCTTTATGCCCAGCCACTGAAATATGTTAATGACACGAGAAACTTGTTATGACAAGTTATACAACACTAAATACACTTTGATCTCAGCCATGTTAAAATAAACATATGGTGTAAAGTACTAGAATCAAATACAGCAAAATACTATAGTAGTTTTCATTTTTTTCTTTTTTTTTTTTTAATTATTAAATCATAGCTGTGTATATTAGTGCAGTCAAGGGGTACAATGTGCTGGTTTCATATACAAACTGAAATATTTTCATCAAACTGTTTAACATAGCCTTCATGGCATTTTCTTAATTATTGTATAAACACATTTGAATTCTCCATTTAGTTAAGTTTCACCTGTACCCATTCACTATGGTAGTTTTCTATGGAGAGTAAGTAGTATATTTAGATGACAGTCATTGTCATTTTCTTTCCTTTTGTCTATATTTTCAATTTTTCCACTGGACATGCATCATATCCATTCATCTATTTACTTTCTATTTTGTAATTTAAAAAAAACTGAAACAATACACGGCAAATTATTATTTTTTTTTTTGAGACAGAGTCTCAAGCTGTTGCCCTGGGTAGAGTGTCATGGCGTCACAGCAACCTCAAACTCTTGAGCTCAAGTGATTCTCTTGCCTCAGCCTCTCAAGGAGCTGGGACTATAGGCAACCACCAAAAAGCCTGGCTACATTTTTTTTTGTTGTTGCAGCTGTCATTGTTGTTTTAGCTGATCCAGTGTTGTTTTAGCTGATCCAGGCCAGGTTCAAACCCGCCAGCCTTGCTGTATGTGGTCAGCCCCCTATCACTGAGCTATGGGCTCATCCCTACATGGCAAATTATTTAAACAATACAAAAAGCCTTGGTACAGCCTCTCAAGTACCTAGGATTAGGTATATAGGTACACGCTACCAGGTGTTGCTAAAAAGTATGCCCTGTCCAAAACAACCAATTAACATTTTCTTGTGCATCCTTACAGAAACTAGATACACATATTATTATTATTATTTATTTTTTTTTTTTTGTAGAGACAGAGTCTCACTTAATTGCCCTTGGTAGAGTGCCGTGGCATCACAGCTCACAGCAACCTCCAGCTCCTGGGCTTAGGTGATTCTCCTGCCTCAGCCTCCCCAGTAGCTGGGACAACAGGTGCCCGCCACAACGCCTGGCTATTTTTGTTGCAGTTTGGCCGGGGCCGGGTTTGAACCCGCCACCCTCGGTATATAGGGGTCAGCACCCTACCCACCAAGCCACAGGTGCCACCCGATACACATATTATTTTTAAAATCAGAAAAGGTTAAAACACATCCAGAAATATACCTAGTATTCTTAATTCTATTAAGATCTAACCTTCATTAATTTACCTACTATTACATAACCAGAATTTCCTTTTATTCATTCATTCATTCCTTCTTACTCTGTCACCTGGGCTAGAGTATAATGGCATGATCATTGCTCAGTGCACCCTCAAACTCCTGGGCTCAAGCAATCTTCCTGCCTCAGCCTCCCAAGTAGGTAGGATTAAAGATGGCTAATTAAAAAAATTTTTTTTTTCTAGTAACTGGGCATGGAGGCTCACACTTGTAATCCTAGCACTCTAAGAGGCCAATGCAGGTGGGTCTCTTGAACTCAGGAGCTCAAGACCTTTCTGACCAAGAGCAAGACTCCATGTTTACTAAAAATAGAGAAGTCTGGGCGACCTGGCTCACATGTGTAACCCTAGCCTGCTAGGAGGCTGAAGTGGGTGGATTGTCTGAGTTCACAGGTTCAAGGCCAGCCTGAGCAAGAGCGAGACCCTGTCTCTAAAAACTAGCTGGGCATTGTGGCGGGAACCTGTTGTCCCAGCTACTCAGGAGGCTGAGGCAAGATACTCGGTTGAGTTTGAGGTGGCTGTGAGCTATGACTCCCCAGCAGTCTAGCGAGGTTAAAAAAGACTATCTCAATAAATGAATCAATGAATGAATAACAGAAAAAATTAGCCCAACATTGTGGTGGGTGCCTACATTCCCAGCTACTCAGGAGGCTGAGACAGGAGGATCACCAGAACCCAAGACTTTCAGTTGCTGTGAGCTAGACTGACGCCATGGGATGCTAGCCTGGACAAGAGTGAGACTCTGTCTCCTAAAAAAAGTAAAAGAAATAGAAAAAAATTTCTTTTGTAGAGATGGGACCTAAGTTGCTGAGGCTGGTTCTGAACTCCTTGCCTTGAGTAATTCTCCACTTTGGCCTCCCTAAGTACTAGCATTCACCATTCCTGACCTTACTATTTTTGTATCAGAGACACAGTCTCACTCTGTCACCCAGGATGGTGTACAACGTCACTGTGAACCCTTGGGCTCAAGCAATCATTCTGCCTCGGCACCCTAAGTACAGGCAATATAAGGACAAGCCAACATGCCTAATTTTTTTATTACTATTATTTTTTGAGATGGGGGTCTCACTTTGGTGCCCAGGCTAGCTTTCAGTGATCCTCTCACCTGGGCCATCTAAATTGTTGGAATTATAAGCATTAGCCACCACACCAGGCAAAATGTCTTTTTATTTGCTTTAAAACTACTTCCATCAGGCCAGAAGACTTTGGGAGGCCCAGCCAGGTGGATTACTTGAGCTCAGGAGTTCAAGACCCTGTCTCTAAAAAGAGCTGGTATGGCTTGGCACCCATAATGCAGTGGTTAGGGTGCTGGTCACATACACGGAGGCAGGCGGGTCCAGCCTGCTAAACAACGATGACAATTGCAACAAAAATAGCCAAGCGTTTTGGTGGGCACCTGTAGTCCCAACTACCTAGGAGGCTGAGGCAAGGGAATCGCTTATGCCCAAGAGTTGGAGGTTGCTGTCAGCTGTGACGCCATGGCACTCTGCCGAGGGTAACACAGCGAGACTCTCAAAAAATAAATAAATAAATAAAATAAAAAATAAATAAAAAGAGCTAGGTGTTGTGTCCCGCACCTGTAGTCCCAGCTACTTGGGAGGCTGAGACAAGAGAATCGCTTGAATCCAAGAATTTGAGGTTGCTGTGAGATATGACACCATGGTACTCTACCTAGGGCCACAGAGTGAGACTCTATCTCAAAACTAAAAAAATTAAAAATTAATAAATAAAATAAATTAAAACTACTATAGATTTCAAGGGTTGTTACTGATACTATCCTTAAGACTCTGTACAGCTAAACTTTATTGATTACCTTCCAAGTTTTAAAAAGAAATTCATTTTTAGGGTGGCACCTGGGGCTCAGTGAGTAGGGCGCCAGCCCCATATACCGAGGGTGGCAGGTTCAAACCCAGCCCTGGCCAAACTGCGACAACAACAACAACAAAATAGCCAGGCATTGTGGCAGGCATGTGCAGTCCCAGTTACTCGGGAGGCTGAGGCAACAAAATTGCCTAAGGAGTTGGAGATTGCTACGTGAGCTGTGATACCAGAGCACTCTACAGAAGGCGATAAAGTAAGACTCTGTCTCTTAAAAAAAAAAAATTCATTTTTAATTATTAAGGATATATAATCATACTATGTATTTATACAGTAAAGGCACATGTGATGTTTTGTTAAGATATTAATGGATAACTGGAGTATCTATCACCTCAGGCACTTATCACTTATTTATGAATATGCCACTTCCACTCCTTTAGGTATTTTAAAATATAGCCCAACTTATATTTGATTATAGACATTCCAAGTTTTATACACTTCAATCACATTCACTTTTATTCCAGACTATATGCACAAAAGCAATTTATTCTTTTGACCCCAGAAGCTCTATTTTCAGTTATCCATCTGTAAACCATTTAAAGTATAAGACCATAAGATGACATCATGTATAGACTACTTTAAACATAAGAATAGAAACAATAATCTTACCTCCCAAACACACACAAAAGTTACAACTTCAGTTTTAGAAATAAAACTACTATGTGATCTGAAGAAGACTGTCTGCTTTGAACTCGAAAAAAAAAAATTTTTTTTTTTTTGAGACAGAGTCTTACTTTACTTGCACCCTGAGTAGAGTGCACCCATGGCATCATCATAGCTCACAGCAACCTCAAACTCTTGGGCTCAAGAGTTCTTCTTGCCTAAACGTCCCAAGTACCTGGGACTACAGGTGCCTGACTAGTTTTTTTATTTTAGTAGAGACAGGGTCTCATTCTTCCTCAGGCTGCTCTCTAAATCCTAAGGAACTCAAGTAATCTACCTAACTCAGCCTCTAAGAGTGCTAGGATTATGGCAGTGAGCCACCAAGGCAAGCCTGAACTCTTTATCAGTGTAAAACTATGTAAAAATATGGACACATACAAACAATAACCAAAGAGAATGACATAAACATGTCAGTAACTAATAAATCTGGGTGTTAATTTCCATTTACTTTATTATTTGTTTTATAATTTATAAAAAGACAAACCAAAAAACTTTAAAAATCTAGAAAAAGATATTTGAAAGATGATCTTTTATCATTTATCTGCTGGCTTTATTAGGTGTTATATAGCAAACCCTACTTACCTAATGCATATTTTAAAAATTGATAGTGACTTCAGGAATATAAAAAAATACACTAAGGAAGAATTGACATTTTTAAAAATAAACACTGTTCAGCGTAAGAGCAATCCACAAACATTTTAATTCTGGTACAGATTACAGAAAACAGAAGGACCTAGGATAATATATTCAAAGATCCACATAGTAAAATAAGCTAAGAAAGGCAAATAAAATTGGGCCAATCTATCCACAGAAATGTGATTCTCTTTCATGCCTATAATCCTAGCACTATGGGAGGCTGAGGCAGTTGGATCGCCTTGAGCTCACAGGTTGGAGACCAGCCTGAGCAAGAACAAGACCCCGTCTCTTAAAAAATATATATATAGCTGGGCATTACAGTGGGCGCCTATAGTCCCAGCTACTTGGGAAGCTGAGGTAAGAGAATTGCTGTGAGCTAGAACGCCATAGCACTCTATCCAGGGCAGAGTGAGACTAGTTCTCAAAAAAAGAAAGAAAGAAAGAAAAGAAATGTGACTCTTTGACAATACCTTTGTCTTTCTTGAAATCCAGTGCATCTTGTTTATCTGTGACGATTTCCTTCATATTAACAACACTTTGATGGATTAACTGACGAAGAATTTTGATCTCACGAATGGCTGTGATTGGGAAGCCCTCTTTCTCATTGTCTAGTCTCACCTTCTTCAGAGCCACTAGTTCTCCTGCCAAAACAAATTCAAACCAAAATCATTATCGATTAGCATTTTTTGGCCACTATCATGAACTGGCATGAACTTTGCCCTGAAAGACAGACTTAATGCCTGCTTTAACGGTTGTAGTGTAGATACCTTTATATATATATATATATATATATATATATATATATATTTTTTTTTTTTTTGGAGACAAAGTCCCACTTTGTCATACTCAGTAGTGTGCCGTGGCACCACAGCTCACAGCAACCTCCAGCTCTTGGGCTTAGGCGATTCTCTTGCCTCAGCCTCCCGAGTAGCTGGGACTACAGGTGCCCACCACAACACCCGGCTATTTTTTTATTGCAGTTTGGCCGGGGCCGGGTTCGAACCCACCACCCTCAGTATATGGGGCCGGAGCTCCACTCACTGAGCCACAGGTGCCGCCTGATACCTTTATATTTTTAAACAAGGAAATTATTCCTTTTTATTATCTTTGATTTTCTTAAGACTTGGAATTAATTGTTTTTTTTGAGACAGAGTCCCACTATGTCACCCTCAGTAGAGTGCCACTGCATCACATCTCGCAACAACTTCAAACTCTTGGGCTTAAGTGGATTCTCTTGCCTCATCCTCTCAAGTAGCTGGGACTACAGGCGCCCGCCACAACGGCTGGGTATTTTTTGGTTGCAGTTGTCGTTGTTTAGCAGGACCGGGCCGGGCTCGAACCCACCAGCCTCAGTGTATGTGGCTGGTGCCCTACTCACTGAGCTATGGGCACCAAGCCAGATATTAATTTTTTTGTTGTTTTTTGAGACAGAGTTTCACTTGGGCACCATTGGTAGAGTGCTATGGCATCTTAGCTCACAGCATTCTATCAAGGGTGACCAAGTGACTCTGTCTCAAAAAAATAATAAAATAAAATAAAATAAAACATACCAGTAATTCAAATACTTTATGTTATCTTTAAGGACCTCCTCCTCACCTAACAAATAGCAACCTATAAGTTTTAACTTTAGCCTCTCTTAAAAACAGCAGCAAACATAAAAGGTTTAGAATGAATAACAATAAAGAGGAAGGCTTAAAAACAGTAAAAATTACGCTATTCTTTGGGAAAATATTATTCTATTTGCTAACTTTGAAGACCAAATAAGAACTCAAAAGTAACTTTTGCTGAATCACTTGAGATATCAGAATTACTAAATTGTCAACCTTGGACACCTAGAATTTTGCGGCAATATTTACCTGTGTCTTTGTCCTTGGCTTTATATACTTGGCCATAGGTTCCCTCTCCAATAATCCCAATGATGTCAAACTTGTCAACACAGCGTTTTCCCCAGTCACTTTCTGTTTGTCTTCTTTCTCCATAACGAGGACAACAAATTCTAAAAATAAAAACAAAAATTTTATTTTTAAAAAATAAATCCAGTCAAAGAAATAGAATTATTTTATGATAATTTCACTAACTTTTGTGTCTCTTATAAATTTTTTATTAATAAAACAGAAGGATCGGCGCCTGTAGCTCAAGCAGCTAGGGCGCCAGCCACATACACTGGAGCTGGTGGGTTTGAATCCAGCCTGGGCCTGCCAAACAACAATAACAACTACAACCAAAAAATAGCTGGGTATTATGATGGGCGCCTATAGACCCAGCTACTTGGGAGGTTGAGGCAAGAGAATCACTTAGCCCAAGAGTTTGAGGTTGCTGTGAGCTGTGGCACTATACCCCAGGGCGACAGCTTGAGACTCTGTCTCAAAACAAAAATAAAAGTAAAAAATAGAAATAGACTGGGTATGGCAGCTCATACCTATAATCCTAGCTCTCTGGGAGGTCAAGGTCAAGCTGGGAGGACAGCTTGAGCTAACAGGTTCGAGACCAGCCTGAGCCAGACCCCATCTCTAAAAATAGCCAGTCACTGTAGGGGGTACTTATAGTCCGGGGCTGAGGCAAAAGAATCACTTAAGCCCAGGAATTTGAGATTGCTGTGATGTCACAGCACTCTACCGAGAGTGACAAAGTGAGACTCTGTCTCAAAAAGAAAAAAAAAAAAGCAGAAATAGGCAGGGCTCAATTACTTGGCTCACACCAAGTAATCCTAGAACTCTGGGAGGCTGAGGCAGCTGAATTGCTTGAGCTCAAGAATTTGAGACCAGCCAGAGCAAGAGTGAGACCCTGTTTCTACTAAAAAAAAATGAAAAACTAAGGCAAGAAGATCACTTGAGCCCAAGATTTTGAGATTGCTGTGAGCTATGACACCATGACACTCTACCAAGGGCAATTCTATCTCTCACACACACATACACACAAAAAAAGAACAGAAATAGGACAGTGCCTGTGGTTCAGTGAGCAGGACGCCAGCCCCATATACCCTGGGTGGCAGGTTCAAACCTGGCCCCGGCCAAACTACAACAACGACAACAAAATGGCTAGGCACCGTGACAAGCACCTATAGTTCTAGCTGCTCCAGAGGCTGAGGCAGGAGAATCGCCTAAGCCCAAGAGCTGGAGGTTGCTGTGAGCTGTGATGCCACAGCACTCTACTGAGGACGACAAAGTAAGACTCTGTCTCTAACAAAAAAAAAAAAAAAAAAAAGAGCAGAAATAAAAGAATATGAAATACATAAATAATTTCTCACAGAGACTAAGAAACAGATTTCTAGCATCAGATATAAGATCAAACTATAAGATTTTGTTTACTCTCCAACCTCTCATGAGTACTGGCTTCCATTATAAAATGGGAAATAAATCCCTACATGTTATGGCTACCATGAAAATAACATATAAAAACATTAGCAATAATACATGCTCAATAAATGGTGACTATTTCATTGTTGGGCATGGTAGCTCAATCCTGTAGTCCTAGTACTTTAAGAAGCTGAGACAGAAGGATGGCTTGAGACCAGGAGTTCAAGACCACTATGGGCAACACAGAAAGATCTCGTCTCTACAAAATATTTTAAAAATTCATCAGGCATGGCTCGGCACCTGTACCTCAGTGGTTAGGGTGCCAACCATATGCACCAGGGTTGGTGGGTTCAAACCTAGCCCAAGCCTACTGAACAACAACAATAAAAAAATAGCCAGGCACAGTGGTAGTCCCAGCTACTTGGGAGGCTAAGGCAAGAGAATCACTTAAGCCCAAGAGTTTGATGTTGCTAAGAGCTGTGATGCCACAGCACTTTACCAAGGGCAAAGTAATGAGATTCTGTCAAAAAAAAAAAAAAAAAAAAAAAAATTTGCCTGCCATGGTGGCTCACGCCAGCCAGGCTAACACTCTGATAGACTAAGATGGGTGGATTGCTTGAGGTAATGAGTTTGAGACCAACCTGAAGCAAGACCCTGTCTCTACTAAAAATAGAAACACTGGGTAGTGCCTGTGGCTCAGTGAGCAGGGCGCCGGTCCCATATACTGAGGGTGGTAGGTTCAAACCCGGCCCCAGCCAAACTGCCACAAAAAAATAGCCGGGTATTGTGGCAGGCGCCTGTAGTCCCAGCTACTCAGAAAGCTGAAGCAAGAGAATCACCTAAGCCCAAGAGCTGGAGGTTGCTATGAGCTGTGATGCCACAGCACTCTACCAAGGGTCACAAAGTAAGACTCTGTCTCTAAAAAAAAAAAAAAAAAAATATATATATATATATATACATATACATACATATATATAAAAACTTAGGCAAAAGGATCACTTGAGCCGACAAGTTTGAGGTTGCTATGAGTTATGAGGACGCCATGTCACTCTACCCAGGGCGATAAAGTAAGACTCTAAAAAAGACAATTAACCAGGTGTGGTGACGTGTGCCATGTACCTGTAGTCTCATCTACTGAAGAAGCTGAGGCAGGAGGGTCATATGAACCCAGATACTTGAGGTTGCAGTGAGCTCTGATGACACCAAAGCACACTAGCTTAAGAAACAGAACAAGACGCTATCTCAAAAAAAAAAATAAATAAATAAAACAAATAAATGAGAGAAGTACTAACAATGAGAAGATCTCACCAGTTTATACTATTATTTATGGCAGGGCAATTTACACGCTTTAAGGGAAAAAAATTCTGTATCTATTAATATCTTAATAATGTATTTATGGTTGACTCCATGAATAAAAGAGATTTCATTCCTCCTTTTTCTTTTTCTTTTTGAAACATTCTCACTCTTTCTCCCTGATGTTCAGTGCCAGGGCATCATCATAGCTCCTAGCAACCTCAAACTCCTGAGCGCAAAGCGATCCTTTTGCCTCAGCCTCCTAAATAGCTAGGACTACAGGTCCCAAAACACCCAACTAGTTTTTCCATTTTTAGTAGAGTCGAGGTATTGCTCTTGTTCAGGCTGTTCTCCAGCTCCTGAGCTCAGGTAATCCACTCACCTTGGCCTCCCAGGGTGTTAGGATTATAGGTATGAGCCAGCCCTTTTATTCTTCTTTAATACACTGAATATTAATAATTCAAAAAATATAATGGGATCAGTATTCATTATATATCTGGACTTGGGAATTTATTGTTTTTCTAAACAACGGGTAAGAATATGTGGATGCAGATGACCAGGTCTTCTAGAGAGACTTTTTGTCCACTAAAATAAAACAGATATATAGGGTGGAAATAAAGTTTGTGTGCAATTTACAATGTTAAACTATTTTCTTGGGTGACGCCTGTGGCTCAGCGGGCAGGGCACCGCCCCCATATACCAAGGGTGGCGGGTTCAAACCTGGCCCTGGCCGAACTGCAACAAAAAAATAAGCTGGGGACGGCACCTATGGCTCAAGGAGTAGGGCAATGGCCCCATATACCAGAGGCGGTGGGCTCATACCCAGCCCTGGCCCAAAACTACAAAATAAAGAAATAAATATAAACGTCTTAAAAAAATAAATAGCTGGGTCAGATTGGTGATGGGTGCCTGTAGTCCCAGCTACTTGGGAGGCAGAGGCAAAGGAATCATCTAAGCCTAGGAGTTGGAGGCTGCTGTGTGCTGTGTGATGCCATGGCACTCTACTGTGGGTGATAAAAGTGACTCTCTGTCTTTACAAAAAAAAAACTATTTTCTTTTTTTTTGAGACAAAGTCTCACTATGTTGCCATTGGTAGAATGCTATGGTATCATAGCTCATAGCAACCTCCAACTCTTGGGCTTAAGCAATTCTCTTGCCTTAGCCTCCCAAGTAGCTGGGACTACAGGTGCCTGCCACGACACCCGGCTATGTTTTGGTTGCAGTTGTCATTGTTGTTTAGCAGGTCCCAGCTGGGCTCAAACCCTCCCTCGGTGTATGTAACTGGCACCCTACTCACTGAGCTATGGGCACTGAGCCTGTTAAATTATTTTAAATAATTTTATATTTTACAAACTTTATATCCAATCTGTACTTTAGGAACAAACTTCTATCATCTTACTGGTGGGCTGTGTAAGAAACACGTGAAAGTTGGCTCAAAACTAAAGAAGACAGCTGGGTATGGTGGCTGAAACCTGTCATCTTAGCACTCTAGGAGGCCAAGGTGGGTGAGACATCTATGAGCTCACAGATTCGAGACAAGCCTGAGCCAGAGCAAGGCCCCATCTCTAAAAATAGCTGGGCATTGTGGCAGGTACTTATAGTCCCAGCTACTTCTGGGGCTGAGACAAGAAAATCACTTAAGCCTAAGAATTTGAGGTTGTTGTGACACCACCACACTCTACTGAGACCCCGTCTATACTAAAAACAGAAAAACTAGGCCAGGCACAGTGGCTCACGCCTGTAATTCTAGCACTTGGGAGGCCAAGGCAGGTGGATTACCTGAGCTCAGGATTTCAAGACCAGTCTGAGCCAGAGTGAGACTTTGTCTCTAAAAATAGCAGCACATTGTGGTGGGCGCTTATAGTACCAGCTACTTGGGAGGCTTAGGCAAGAGAATAGCTCATACCAAAGAGTATGAGGTTGCTGTGACCTATGATGCCTTAGCACCCTACCAAGGGAGACAAAGTGAGACTCTGTCTCAAAAAAAACCTAAAAAATAAAAACAGAAAAACTACCCAGATATTTGGGGCAGAAGCCTGTAGTCCCAGCTACTTGGGAGGCTGAGGCAAGAGGATCTCGTGAGCCCAAGAGTTTGAAGGTACTATGAGCTATGATGTCAGGGCATACTACCTAGGGCCACAGAGTGAGACTCAGTCTCAAAAAAATAAATAAAAACCAAGAAAGACAATTATAAATAAGGATAAATCTCTCTGTCAACTCACTTTGGTCTCTTTTTATATGGTTGCTGAGGTGGTGAGATAGCCTTTGGTTCAGGAGAGTCTGGGGGAGATGGATCTCCACCAGGGAGCTCTGGAGGGAGAGGAAGGTCTGTAAGTAAATGACGTGTCCTCTGTTCCTTTTCTTTCTTTACTGGTTTTGAAGGAAGAGTTTCTTTTGGACTAAATGATAGAAGAGAAAAAAAAGATTACAATGACTTACAGGGTATGCAAGTAAAACTTTTCAAAGAACATCATAATGCCTGTTAAAAAAAAAAAATCACAATAATTTTACTTTTAAGGAAAAAAAACCCCAGTAATATATAAAGAAATGGAATTTGCCACAGCTAAAGATATTTAAATTTTACAAAACAAAAAAATCTATAGCATATTAAAGAACCAATAAAAAAATCTGCAAGAGATGTATTACTTATATATTCTTTACCAAACTATTCAACATCCCTTATTAAGATTCTATTTGGATTTTCATCAAGATAAAATAAAATACAGGAAGTAATCTTCTCAAATTCACAAAGTATCACCACAACTCATGTAGTTCATATTTTAACAAAGATTTAAATAATGAACAAGAGCTCAACAATTTAATGCTACTAAATTACTAAAGATGTGGAAAAGAACTTGGAAAAGGACAGTATTAATATTATAGATTGCTTTATAAGAAATACAGTACACTTAAGTTGAAAATCAAAACATGTAAAAAACATACTGAATTATTCTACTTATTTGCTAGTATAAGGTAACCATCTCTGACTAGCCAAAACAGATTAATAACTGTCAACTAAAAATCTAAGGATCATTAAGGCAGCTGGTAGGAAAATGCCTCTCATGATAATCAGCAAATTATAGCAGACAATAGGCCAATAAGTGGGGGATGGTAATCAAGGCTAGCTTTCCTAGAATATAGATCATATTCAATTTTTTAATCATCTCAATTTGTAAAGGATGAATTTTATGTAATGTCCGTCTCCAGTAAAGACAGGCATCTATAGTACAGCATGCTAATTTCATGCCTCCAAAGAAAGCCAGGCTAAAAAAATCTTTTTTTTTTTTTGCAGTTTTTGGCTGGGGCTGGGTTTGAATCCACCACCTCCAGCATATAGGACCAGCGCCCTACTCCTTTGACCATCAGGCGCTGCCCACTAAAAAGATCTTTTCTAATTCTTCACAGTATCAGAGGTTTGAAAAAGATCTGAGATCGGGCGGCCCCTGTGGCTCAAAGGGGTACGGTGCCAGCCCCATATGCTGGAAGTGGTGGGTTCTAACCCAGCCCCAGCCAGAAACTGCAAAAAAAATAAAAAAATAAAAAAAAGAGTCTTTGGTCTCAAGACTCTTTGACACTCTGAAAAAGATCTGAGAATCTAAACCACAAGGAAACTTTTCCACTTTTTTAACAGGTAGTCACATATGTTAAAAAATAAGTGCTTTGCATGAATTATTTCCTAGGACCATAAAAAACATACCTATACCTTTCAGTTTATCTTTTTAAAGCATACTGCTACCTTAATTAAACACATACAATTTTAACATTTTCCATAAAAAAATATCATTTAGGCTGGGCATGGTAGCTCACACCTGTAATCTTAGCACTTTGGGAGGCTGAGGCAGATGGACTGTTAGAGCTTAGAGTTCAAGACCAGCCTTAGCAAGAGCCAGACCCTGTCTCTACTAAATATAGAAAAATTAGCCAGGCATTGTGGTGGACTCCTGTCAGGAAGCTGAGCCAAGAGGATCGATTGAGTCCAAGAGTTTGAGGTTGTTGTGAGCTAGGAAGACAACATAGTACTCTATCCCAGGGAGACAGAGTTAGACTCTGTCTCAAAAAAACAAAAACAAAAACAAAAACATATGAACACAAGCCTAGTGAGATCACTCAGCACCTTGGAAAAATGAAGCAGGAGGATCACTTGAATTCAAGAACAGCCTGGGCAACATCACGAGACCCCATCTCTACTATAAATAAAAACACTAGCCAGGCACAACATAAGCCTATGATTCCAGCTACTGGGGAGGTTGAGGCCAGAAGATCACTTGGTCCCAGAAAGGCGATGCATATGATCAGGCTACTGAATTCCAGCCTGGGCAACGCAGTAAAATCATGTGGGGTGGGGGTGGGGGCGGAGGGAGGACAGAAAAAAAAGAGGCTGGGCACAGTGGCTCACGCCTGCAATCCTAGAACTCTGAAAGGCTGAGGCAGATGGATAGCTTAAGCTCATGAGTTCGAGACCAGCCTGAGCAAAAGTAAGACCCCATCTCTACTAAAAATAGAAAAACCAAGTCCAGAAGATCGTTTGAGTGCAAGAGTTAAGAGGTTGCTGTAAGCTATGATGCCACAGCACTCTGCCCAGGGTGACAGCTTGAGACTTTGTCTCAAAAAAGAAAAAAAGAAAAGAAACACAGATCTCAAGAGCACTGCCAATTTTTAATGAATAAAACAGACTCCAGGTTAATGTGTATCACATCAACCAGAACACAGATAGTCAATGAAGTACAAAATAATCATCTGAAACTTTCTGCTAAATAGTGGTAGAGATGAACACTCTTCTACCAGGCTGACTATTATAATCTGCACTCAGATTTTTCTATTCTAGGAACAAAGTTTATTATCAGGAAATGCTTGAGTCAGAATGCCATATCAATTTTTAAAATTTTTCCAATTTTTAAGATGTTCAGGGAAGGAAATTTCATAATTTCTAAACTACTTATGTCATATTATTCTTTTTTTGCTTGAAACAGTCTTACTCCGGCACCCTGCATCAGTTTTTCTATTTTTAGTAGAGATGGGGTTTTGCTCCTGCTCAGGCTGGTCTCAAACTCCTATGCCCAGCCCAGATTATTCTTTAGAAATCTTAATTTCTATGCTGGGCCTGGTGGCTGCTCATGCCTGTAATCCTAGCACTTGGGAGGCCAAGATGGGTGGATTGCCTGAGCTCACAGGCTCGAGACCAGCCTGAGCTAGAGAGAGACCCCGTCTCAAAAAATAGCCAGGCATTGTGGTGGGTGCCTGTAGTCCCTGCTACTCAGAAGGCTAAGGCAAGAGAATTGCTTGAGCACAAGAGTTTGAGTTTGCTGTGAGCTGTGATATGACAGCACTCTACCGAGGGTAACAAAATGGAAATCTTGTCTCAAAAAAAAAAAAAAATCCCAATTTCTCATGATTCAGGAATAGATTTCTTCTTGGTTCAGCTTTACTACAAGAAAACCAAAATATCTGAATTGTTTTATAAGGTAATCATCTTAAATAAATTTAGTCTATCTTTTATATTCAGGTTTTATTTTCTACCCAAGTTTACTTCATGGGTTCAAACACAATTGAGTATTCCTTATCTGAAACGTTGTGAATTTTGGATTTTTTCAGATTCTGAAATACTTGCTTTATACAAATTGAGCATCCCTAATCCCAAAATTTGAAAGCAAATATGCTCCAATGAGCATTTCCTTTGACCATCATGTCAATACTCAAAATAGTTTCTAGACTTAAGCCAGGTATGGTGGCATGTGTCTGTAGTCCCAGCTATTTAGGGGGCTGAGCCCAGGAGTTCAAGGTTGCAGTAAGCTATGACAAAACCACTGCAATGAGCCTGGAACACATAGCAAGACTTTGTCTTAAAAAAAAAAAATTTAAGGGGCAGCACCTGTGGCTCAGTGAGTAGGGGGCCGGCCCCATATACCAGAGGTGGCAGGTTCAAACTCGACTATGGCCAAAAACTGCACAAAAAAATAAAAATAAAAAATTAAAGGGGCAGTGCTCCTAGCTCAGTGGGTAGGGCACAGGCCACATACACAGAGGTTGGCAGGTTTGAACCCAGCCAGGCCAGTTAAAATAACAATGACAACTGCAATCAAAAAGAAAAAAAGAAAAAAGGCTCAGTGTCTGTGGGTCAAGTGGCTAAGGCACCAGCCATATACACCTGAGCCCAGGCCCACCAAACAATAATGACGGCTGCTGCAACCAAAAAATAGCGGGGTGTTGTGGGCATGTGTGGTCCCAGCTACTTGGGAGGCAGAGGCAGGAGAATGGCTTGAGCCCAGGAGTTAGAGCTTGCTGTGAGCTATGATGCCACAGCACTCTACCAAGTCGACAACTTGAGGTTCTATCTCCAAAAAAAAAAAAATAGCCAGGCTTTGTGGCGGGCGCCTGTAGTCCCAGCTACTTGGGAGGCTGACGCAGAAGAATCACTTAAACTCAAAGAGTTTGAGGTTGCTGTGAGCTGTAGCGCCATGGCACTCTGCCCAGGGTGACAGCTTCAGACTCCGTCTCAAAAAAAAAAAAAAAAAAAAAAAAAAAAAAAAAAATTAAAAAGAAGTTTCAGATTTTAAAGCATTTTGGACTTCAGATTTTAGGATTGATTAAGGATACTCAAAGAGTATATCTGAGAAATGTATATTATTCTGAAAAACTACATTTTTACCATGTTTATTTCAAGAATTAGTGTTTGATAGGGTAAGTATTTACCACAAGTTCAGGGCACACAATCTAAATAGAGGTCAAATCCTGTTTCCACAAATTCCAATGTACTTAAAACCTTGAAAATGTAATGACAGCCCAGAAACCTACAATGCTTAACAACATTAGAGACTTTAAGCCTTTAGCACAGGGCACTAGTATTGCAAAGGACTATAGTAGATGGCAAGAGTCTAACAGAGGGGAGCAGATACTATGGTAAAGTCATAAAGAAAGTGCTGATGTACCCTGTTGATATCAATAGTTTTCAGGTCCCTATTTATACCTGTACACACGTACACATGTGGTAATTAGATTGTGGAACACTTGTCTATAAGAAATAATTGCCAACCCCTAGGAATGCCCAAATTTTAGAATATGGATGGTATCTTACAATTTACTATAAAAGTATTTAATCTATATGTACAATGTAAATACCTCCAATAGTCTTATTGTTAATTAAAAAAAAGAATATGAAATTTATATATTAACTGTTTTTCAAATTTAATTTCTGATAGATAATTTTTAAGTTTTGGCAGCATAAAAAACTTTAAATATGATTACCTCCTTCCCCTTGAAAAAGGTAGTTTAAAACATTTCAACTGTGTGGCTGGGATGGCTGATACCTATAATCCTACCACTTTGGGAGACTGAGAGGGGAGGATTGCTTGAGCCCAGGAATTCAATAATGGCAATAATGAAACTCAATCTCTATGAAAAAACTTAAAAGAAAATTAGCCAGGCATGATGGTGCACGAGTATAGTCCCAGCTATTTGAGAGGGTAAGGCAAGAAGAAAGATCACTAAAGCCTATAGTTTGAGGTTACAGGGAGTGCTGTAATGTGCCACTGTATTCTAGCCTAGGCAACAAAGGGAGACCCTGACTCAAAAAACAAACAAAAAAACACATCTTGAATTTAAGATGAAAAAATAAAATCAGGCTCGGCGCCTGTGGCTCAAACAGCAACCAGCCACATACACCTGAGCTGGCAGGTTCAAATCCAGGCCAGGCCCACCAAACGACAACGATGGCTACAACCAAAAACTAGCCTGGTGTTGTGGTGGGTGCCTGTGGTCCCAGTTACTTGAGAGGCTGAGGCAAGAGAATTATTTAAGCCCAGGAGTTGGAGGTTGCTGTGAGTGGTGATGCCACAACACTCTACCCAGGATGACAGCTTGAGGCTCCATCTCAAAAAAAAAAAAAGAAAAAAAGAAAAAAAGTAAAAATCAATCATTACTGGCTTGGCTCCCATAGCACAATGATTACATTGTCAGCCACATGTACCATGGCTGAGGAGTTCAAGCCTGCCCTGCCAGCTAAATAAACAATGACAACTACAACAAGAAAATAGCTGGGCATTGTGGCGGGCGCCTGTAGTCCCAGCTACTTGGGAGGCTGAGGCAAGAGAATCGCTTAAGCCCAAGAGTTTGAGATTGCTGAGAGCTGTGATGCCACGACACACTACTAAGGGTAACATACTGAGACTCTTAAAAAAAAAAAAAAAAAGGGCCTGGCGTGGTGGCTCACACCTGTAGTCCCAACACGGTGGGAGGCTGAGGCAAGTGGACTGTCTGAGCTCAGAGGTTCAAAACCAGTATGAGCAGCAGTGAGCCAGAGTAAGACCCTGTTTCTACTAACAACATCAAAAACAGTCAGACGTTGTGGTGGGCATCTGTAATCCCAGCTACGGGGGAGGCAATGGGAAAGAGCATCGCCAGAGGAAGAAGAAAACGAACAACAACAAAAAGAGTACTTCAAACGAAGAATGAACAAGCTGAAATTAAAAATAAAAAAATTTAAAAAAAATTACACATAAATTTTTAAAATAGTATGTATTCAACAAAATTAGTTTTGCTTATCCTCTCATACACTTTGCTATGTTTTTAGAGACAAGGTCTCACTCTTTCACCCAGCCTGCTAGAATGCTGTGGCCCAATCACAGCTCCCCCTAACTTTAGATTCCTATCCTTTTTTTTTTTTTTTTTTTTTGAGACATAATCTCAAGCTGTCACCCTGGGTAGGGTGCAGTGCAAACAGCATCTTGGTGTATGTGGCCAGCACCCTACCCACTGAGCTATGGGTGGCGTCCTAGAATTCCTATCCTTAAGCGATCCTCCTACCTTAACCTCCCCAGTAGCTGGGACTACAGGTGTGTACTACCATACGGAGCTAGTTTTTCTTACTTTTTATAGAGATGAAGTCTCGAACTATGTTTCTCAGGTTGGTCTCAAACCTCTGGCATCAGTCAATCCTCCCACCTTTGGGCCTCCCAAAGCATTGGGATATAAGCATGAACCATTGCCTTCCCCAAACACACTCTCACATACACATTTCTTTTTTGTTCTTGGAGACAAGAGTCTCACTATATCGCCCTCAGTAGAGCGCCGTAATGTCACAGCTCACAGCAACCTCAAACTCTTGGGCTTAAGTGATTCCTTGCCTCAGCCTCCCAAGTAGCTGGGACTACAGGTGCCCACCACAACGCCTGGCTATTTTTTGGTTGCAGTTGTCATTATTGCTTAGCAGACCCAAGCCGGGTTCGAACCCACCACCTACATACACACTTAAGATAGCCATACATACTCGAGTAAACATTAAATGGTCTTTACCATTCTTCCCCCAAGATTGATAGAAATCTCTGTTGCTTCTATAAAAATCATTCTACCTCTGAAAATCTGCTACCCTGACATCTGAGAAGTTTAACAGTTATGTGCAGACTTGGTTAGCTAAGTAAACATTTCAAAAAGTGAGATTCTTAGGCCACACTGATATTCTAGCCATGATGTAAACTAATTGAAATGAGGTTTCCATGGATAGATAATTGGGTAGGGTCCCTTCGGATACAGCTCAACTATTTTCTTTTCCAATAAAAACTATAAAAAAAAAAAAAAAAAAAAAAAAATCTCATCTATATGAAGTGCATTGTGTACCTCAAACAAATTTTTCTACATAAATTTCAGATTCTATTCTTTTCATTTGTAGTTCTTATGATGTGAAAGAATTCGTAAATACCTATATTAGAAAGAGTATGTGGAATTATTCTTTAAAATTAGACCTACCACTGTGAATAGTAATGAAGCCATTGTTTAAGATAGTTGTTTTTTTTTAACTTTCGCACTTGTACCTTCTTAAAAGGCAAAAAGGATAAGCAAGAAAGAATACAGACCTGAAGAGCTGAAATATATCATCATTCAAATTACTGATATTACCTGGAAAGTATTAGAGGCTTGGGGACTGGGCTGGGATCCAAGACCAGTGGCATTTATTTTTGTGTTTACAATGAAAAGTCTGATACAATAAATGCAACCCACATCCTAGAGAAGAGGGCAGGGGCAGGATCTCAATAGGAAAAAATAGTAATACAAGAAAGAGTGCCATAGCATATTTCACTGCTAAAACATGTCTGTTTGGTGATACTTGCCCAGGTGTACTGCCAAGAATTAAATATTCTTCTTAATGCCTTCCATAAAATAAGATTCATGCTTCATAATCATTTCAGTTCTTAATACTCAGAAGACTCATTAAAATTAAAGCCCTTCCCATCATCCCACTGTGAATTATACTCTAATTAGCAAAGACTCTACATATTGTGCTTTTACTTCTTAAAGGATAATTTTTTTAAAGCAGCTTTTATCAAAATAAATCTAGTTTTGACACTGGATTAAAAGAAAATAACAAATTGAGCTATATATAACACAGCTCATTTGGACCCCCTAAGGGTATTTAAATACTATTAATGATATTACATTATTAAATCAATGCTAAATTTACCAGTGTGATACAGATACTAATTATATGGAAAAGATTATTATTAAGAGAGACATACTTACCGTAAGTTTGTTTTTTTTTTTTTTTGTAGAGACAGAGTCTCACCTTCTCACCCTTGGTGGAGTGCCATGGCATCACACATCTCACAGCAACCTCCAGCTCCTGGGCTTAGGTGATTCTCTTGCCTCAGTCTCCGGAGTAGCTGTGACTACAGGCGCCCACCACAACGCCTGGCTATTTTTTTGTTGCAGTCCAGCCAAGGCCGGGTTTGAACCTGCCACCCTCAGTATGTGGGGCCAGTGCCCTACATCACTGAGCCACAGGCACTGCCCCCAAAACATACATAAGTATTTAGAGGCATCGTAATATCCACAATCAAAGCAAATGTGGCAAAAAGGTAACAATTAGTGAACCTAGATGACAAGTATAAAGGTGTCAATTTTGTTATACCTTTAATTTTTCTGTCGATATTAAAATTTTCTACATAAAATGAGGGGGAACTCTTGATTTTTTTCAAATTGGAATCAAAATTGCCTCTATCAATATACATAAAGTTATGAGAAAATGGGTTAATTCTCAAATTCTAATTCTCTTTTCCCACTGAAAACCAAACATCAAAGGTATTTCCTATTCATAAAAGTCTTAGGGTAATTTTGACAAATTTCAAAACAGAAAATACATTACATTTAGATCAAATGGGTTTACTTTTTTCCCAGTAAACTATGGAACTTACCTATCCATGTCATCATCTCCAGGTAATAAGGGAGGGAGGGGCAGAGGAGGCAATGTTGAAGTTTTCAGGTGTGGAATAGCAGCTGTTACAGATACTTGAGTCTTCACAGAAACCTGTACAGGGGGCTGAGAATTTGCCTGAGAGGATAGAGCAGATGTCCTTGGGTGAGTAGAAGGAGGCAAAGTTGAAGTACTAGAAGCAGGAACCTGACTAAATGCTACTTGGGGAGGAGGCAGAGGTGGCTGCTGTGAAACAGCTGGTAGTGGAGGCAAAGGTGGCAAAGGGGGTGTCTTAGGTGGAGGGATAGTAGTTGGTAAAGGGGGTGGGGGAGTAGCAATTGTGGGGAAAGGTGGCAGGGTTTCCTTTTCTGATGTCTCTGTCTCCTTTGGAGTAACAATCTTCTCTTTCAGTGCTATAGGTTTAGAGTCTCTTGTTCCCTGTGCTTTCAAATCTTTTAGAACAGGATGCTTATCAGAGTTCTCATCCAACTTTACTTTCCCTGTATCTAAAGAATTTTTGACCTCTGTGTTTAGATGTGTTACATTCACCAGTTCAGTATCTGGGGCAGATTTTTCCAATTTTACACTTCTGGATAACTTCTTAGACTCCACGCTTGAATCCTTAGCCTCTACCAAACTGTTCTCTTTTTTAGGCAAAAATATAGGTGAACCTTTGGATTCTTTTCCATCCATTTTTGCTGCAGCAGCAGCAGCTGCTCTTTCCTTCTTTTTCCTACTGAGTTCAGCTCCGAGGCTGGAATTTAGTGGAAGCCTAACTGGTGAGATACTGGAATGACGACTGCGTGACCCAGATCTCTTTTTTTTACTATGAGAAGATGAGTGTCTTGAATACGCAGGACTTCTACTTCTAGACTTCATGGATTTCCTACTGAAAAAACAAATAAGAGAAGTTTAAAATGGATAGACTATAGTAACATATGGAGGAAAATAGATGAGTAAAACAAACTATAGAGAACTGTAACTTTAAAATGCATGAGTAATTTTTTTTTTTTTCAGAGTCTCACTCTGACCCTCAGGCTAGAGTGCTGTAGCATCATAGCTCACAGCAACCTCAAAGCAATCCTCTTGCCTCAGCCTCCCGAGTATATGGGACTACAGGTGTCCACAATGCCTACCTATTTTTTTCTTTTGTTTTTAGAGACAGGGTCTGCCTCTTACTCAGGCTGGTCTGGAACTCCTGAACTTAAGCAATACACACACCTTGGCCTCCCAGAGTGCTAGGGCCACAAGCATGAGCCACCCGGCCCAGACTAATGAATCAACTTTAAAATAAAATAGGTTCCATCAAAAACAAGGCAAGTCTGAGAAACAAGTCGAACCAATAAGAGCTTAAGGAGACTAAATGTAATACCATACCACGGATAAGTTCCTATAACAGAAAATGGACATTCAATAAAGAATAAGTAAATCTAAATAAAATATGGACTTTGGTTAATATGTATCATTATTGGTTTATTAATTGTAACAAATGTACCACACCAACGTAAGAAGTTAACAATAGGGGAAACTGGGCACAGGTATATACTAGAACTCTTTGTACTATGTTCATAATTTTTGTATAAATCTGAAATGTTTCAGGTTCGGTGCCTGTGGCTCAAGCAGCTAAGGCACCAGCCACATATGCCAGAGTTGACAGGTTCAAATCCAGCCCAGGCCTGCCAAACAACAATGACAACTACAACCAAAAAATAGCCGGGCACTATGGTGAGTACCTGTAGTCCCAGCTACTTAAGAGGCTGAAACAAGAGAATCACTTAAGCACAAGAGTTGGAGGTTGCTGTGAGCTGTGATACCAAGGCACTCTACCCAGGGCGACAGCTTGAGATTGTCTAAAAAAAAAAAAAAAAACCCACCAGGAGCTGGAGGTTGCTGAGAGAGGTGATGTCACTGCACTCTACCCAGGGTGTCAGCTTGAGGCTCTGTCTCAAAAATAAGTAAATAAAATAAAAATTTTCTTAAAAAACTAAGTTAATTAAAAAGAGATTAGTGGGTGCCGCCTGTGGCTCAGTGAGTAGGGCGCCAGCCCCATATACCAAGGGTGGTGGGTTCGAACCCAGCCCTGGCCAAACTGCAACAAAAAAATAGCGGGTGTCTATAGTCCCAACTACTCAGGAGGCTGAGGCAAGAGAATCACCTAAGCCCAAGAGCTGGAGGTTGCTGTGAGCTGTGATGCCACGTACCTACTGAGGGTGACAAAATGAGACTCTGTACCCCCCACACACACACAAAGAAAGAGAGATTAGAAAAAACTAAATCCTTTATAAAAACATATCTGAATCATAGAGCACTAAAAATTATCCCATCGTAGACACAATGATTACTGTCAGAATTTTGGTTTTAATCTTGGATAAAGTAAACAAGATAAAGCTATATACTCTACGGTAAAGGTGAATTATATCAGTCAGGAAGTTAAAACTAGCCTTGGGGTGGCGCCTGTGGCTCAAAGGAGTAGGGCACCAGCCCCATATACTGGAGGTGGCAGGTTCAAACCTGGCCCCGGCCAAAAACTGCAAAGAAAAAACAAAACAAAACAACAAAAAACTAACTAGCCTGCTTCAACAAAACATGTTTTTTAATTAGAAAGCTATTTAATTAGCAGATCCCAAGAAAGTATGTTGTTCCTTTTATCCTTAGTTTAAAATAAAGTGCAAAGGCTGAGTATGATGGCTCACGCCTGTAATCCTAGCACTCTGGGAGGCCCAGGCGGGTGGATTGCCTGAGCTCACAGGTTCAAGACCAGCCTGAGTCAGAGCAAGACCTCATCTCTAAAAATAGCTGGGTATTGTGGTGGGAGCCTGTAGTCCCAGCTACTTGGGAGGCTGAGGCAAGAGAATCGCTTAAGCCCAAGAGTTTGAAGTTGCTGTGAGCTGTTATGCTACCATACTCTACAGAGGGTGACAAAGTGAGACGATCTCCAAAAAGAAACTAAATAAATAATTTAAGTAAAGCAAGCACTAGGCTGGGCACAGTGGTGCACGCATTTAATACTAGCACTGTGGGAGACCAAGGCCAGTGAATTGCCTGAGCTCAGGAGTTCAAGAGCAGTCTGAGTGAGAGCGGGAAAACTGGCCAGGATATGTGGCTGGTGCCTGTAGTCCCAGCTACTCAAGAGGCTAAAGCAAGAGGATCACTTGAGCCAAAGAGTTTGAGGTTGCTGAGAGCTGTAATGCCACAGCACTCTACTGAGGGCAATAAAGTGTAACTGTGTCTCAAAAATAAATAAATAAAATAAACAAAACCCCAACATATTAAAGTTAGAATTTACAAATCAGGTAAAATCAAAAAAATGTTTCACCAAAATAAATTTATTAGAAGTTCTCAGAAACAAGATTTCTCCTGGTACTGTTAACATAAAATAAAATGATTTTTAATTTTTTTTTAATAACTCAAAGCAAGGTTGCATGTTTGGTTAGTTTTTCTCATAAGGAAGAATTGGCAAACAAAATCTAGGAACCTATAGGGCAGATTATTCTAAATTGAAACCCAACTCTTACTTTTTCTTTACTTTTTACTAAAGCTTAATCTGTTCAGGTTTCAATGTGAAAAAAAAAAAAACAAAAAAACACTGAAATTTTGACTGAACAAAACATAATTTGCAAATGTCTACATACAATAACTAAGAAAATGCCATGAAGGCTATGTGGAACAGTTTGATGAGAATATTTCAGATTGTATATGAAACCAGCACATTGTACCCCTTGATTGCACTAATGTACACAGCTATGATTTAACAATAAAAAAACAACAACAACACAATTTGCCCAGTGGTCTAAAACAAATTGTTCCCACTCTAGATCATTATCATCTTCCTTTATCTCTGACCATTAGTAAGAATGACATGAATCAAAAATTTATAAACAGACAGCATGTGAAGTGTAACAGATATAACTCACATGACCCTCAATAGAGTGCCCTAGCATTATAGCTCCTAGCAACTTCAAACTCTTGGTCTCAAGGGATCTTCTTGCCTCAGCCTCCCAAGTAGCTGGGACTACAGGCATCCACGATGCCCAGCTATTTTTAGAGACAAGGTCTTACTCGGGCTCAGTCTGTTCGTGAACTCCTAAACTCAAGCAATCCACCTGCTGGGGCCGGTAGTTCTGGTTTCCTTTAACAATACTGCTTTTTGAAAGTTTGCTCCAAAAAGTTAGTTAAAATATAAAATTATTATTAGGGCTGGGTGTAGTGGCTCCCGCCTGTAATCCTAGTACTCTGGGAGGCGTAGGTGGGTGGATTGCTTGAGCTCAGGAGCTGGAGACTGGTTCGAACAACAGCTAGACCCCATCTCTACTAAAGGTAGAAAAACCAAATGGGTGTTGTGGCAGGCACCTGCAGTACCTGCTACTTGGGAAGCTGAGGCAAGAGGATCACTTGAGCCCCAGGGTTTAAGCTATGAGCTATGACACCATAGCACTCTACTCAGAGCAACAGAGTGAAACTCTGTCTCAAAAATAAAATTATGGCTCAGCACCTGCCAAAGCACAGAGGTTCAAACCCAGCCCAGGCCAGCAAAAACAACAATGACAACTGCAGCAAAGAATGGCTGGGCGTTATGCTGGGCACCTGTAGTCCCAGCTACTTGGGATGCTGAGGCAGGAGAATGGCTTAAGCCCAAGAGCTGGAGGTTGCTGTGAGCTGTGACGCCACGGTATTCTACTGAGGGTGACAAAGTGAGACTCTGTCTCTAAAAAAAGAAAAGAAAAATATTAGTTGTATGTTGTGGTGGCTGTTGTAGTCCCGGTCACTGGGGTGGGGGAGGGGCTGAGGCAAGACTATCATTTGAACCCAGAAGTTTGGGTTGCTGTGAGCTATAATGCCAGGGCACTTTACCCAGCTGAGAGAGTGAGACTATGTCTCAAATATATATATATGGCTCGGTGCTTGCAGTTCAGTGGCTAGAGCGCCAGCCACATATACCAGAGCTGGCGGGTTAAACCCAGAGCAGGCCTGTCAAACAACAACAACTACAACAAAAAAAAAGCCAAGTATTATGGTGGGCGCCTATAGTCCCAGCTACTTGGGAGGCTGAGGCAAGAGAATCGCTTAAGCCCAAGAGTTGGCACTCTACCGAGGGCAACATAGGGAGACTCTGTGCCCCCAATAATATGTGTGTGTGTGTGTGTGTATATATATTTATATATATATATATTCCTCTTGTAAATATTTGGCTGAAACAAGAGGGTTTCACTGCTTGAATTATAGCAGAGATAAAACAACATCTCTATTTCAGGTAAAATGTCTAAAATCATAAACACTAAGTAAAGCTAGCTATAATGCTTTACAAACTATTGTTTCTTTAATCAGCATAACCGAATCCTAAGCAACTCTGCTATGAACCATTTAATTTCTGAACAGAAGCCTACAAACTCTGGCATTTCCAGAGATACAAATGCAACTTTAGAGTCCAGGTCCACTGTTCCAGAAAAAAAGGGGCAAGTGGACAACAAATAGGTAAATACAGCAGCAGTAAGAAATGTTGTCTTCAAAATCAAATGTTTTGGACCAGGCACAGTGGCTCACGTATGTAATCCCAACACTATGGGAGGCCAAGGCAGGTGGATCACCTGAGCTCACTGGTTCAAGACCAGCCTGAGCTAGAGCAAGACCCTGTCTCTAAAAATAGCCGGAAATTCTGCTGGGCGCGTGTAATGGCAGCTAGTTGGGAGACAAGAGCCTGCTTGAGCCCAAGAGTTTGAGGTTGCTGTGAGCTATGATGCCACTGCACTCTACAGAGGATAACAAATTGAGACTCTGTCTCAAAAAAAAAAATAAAATAAAATTCAAATTATTTTCCTACCTAAATTAAGTTAGATTCTATTCATTTGAAATAAAATCACTACTATTAGTCACTGCTAATTTGGTGGACACAAAGACACTGCATTTCAGTCAAAGCATTTTTCGTCTTTTAAAATGATTTTGTTTCATTCTGACTATCTCCAAAGAAAAAAATACCGAGATTACTCTGGAAGGGATATGTATGCTCCTCTACTTTTTGACTCTACAGAATTTTTGTACTTACTACTTAGAATTTCAATCAATGAGGAAAACATGTAATATAAATGTTATAAATATAAATATAATTTATAAAATATAAATATAAATCACATATAAAACTCTCGATAAGCTATGTAAAAATGTACTTATGTCTCTAGGCATATTATGTAATTTTATATTTGCATTTATATTGCGTCTCTAATTCTTTCTAGATTTATTTTTTAACCAGTACTGACTAGTTTCAGTTAAGTAACTTTTTCTACTCACTTAAGAGAACTTCAGATATGCTCCAACAATAATTAAAGTATAGAAGCAGTTCTTACTGAAACTCATTTTAGTGTTTTAGCTTCAACTTACTTCAATGTTCCAATACTCCACAATAGTAAAAATTCTTAGAATAGCCTTACGGGAAACAATTCTCTCAACAACAGAAATATTCGGCGCCTGTAGCTGAAGTGGCTAAGCCG
Source organism: Loris lydekkerianus (assembly GCA_963574355.1). Taxonomy (NCBI): domain Eukaryota; kingdom Metazoa; phylum Chordata; class Mammalia; order Primates; family Lorisidae; genus Loris; species Loris lydekkerianus. The sequence continues at coordinate 38,208 of CAUYPK010025606.1, read as the reverse complement.
CCAGCCACATACACTGGAGCTAGCAGATTTGAATCCAGCCCGGGCCTGCCAAACAACAATGACAACTATAACCAAAAAATAGCTGGGCATTGTGGCAGGTGCCTATAGTCCCAGCTACTCAGGAGGCTGAGGCAAGAGAATCACCTAAGCCCCAAGAGCTGGAAATTGCTGTGAGCTGTGATGCCACAGCACTCTTGTGAAGGCGACAAAGCGAGACTCTGTCTCTTAAAAAAAAAAAAAAAGAACAGATATATTTAGGCCAGGCGAGGTGGCTCACGCCTATAATCCCAGCACTCTAGGAGGCAAATGCGGGTGGACTGCCTGAGCTCACTGGTTCAAGACCAGCCTGAGCTAGAGTGAGACCTCGTCTCTAAAAATAGCTGGGCCAGGCATTGGGATGATTGTAGCTCAATGGTTAGGGCACCGGCACATGCTCCAGGGCTGGTGGGTTGGAACCAGGCCCAGGTCTGCTAAACAAAAAACAAAAAGCAAACAAACAAAAAAAGCTGGATGTTGTGGCAGGTGCCTATAGTCCTAGCTACTCAGGAGGCTGAGGCAGGAGAATCACTTAAGCCCAAGAGTTTGACGCTGCCACAGCACTACCGAGGGTGACAAAATGAGACTGTCTACCTAGGGTGACAAAATGAGACTCTGCCCCCGCCCCAAAAAAAGAAAGAAAAAAAAAAAATAGAAATATTGGCCAGGTGTGGTAGCTCATGCTTGCAATCCTAGTGCTCTGGGAAGCCGAGGAGGGAGAATCCCTTGAGCTCAGGAGAGGAGCCAGACCCTATCGCTACTAAAAATAGAAAAATTAGCTAGGCATGGTGGTACTTGCCTGTAGTCCCAGCTACTTCAGAGGCTAAGGCAAGGGGATCACTGTGAGCTACGATTATGCCATAAGACTCTAGCCTGGGGCAATAGAGTGAAACTGTCATAAAATATTTTTTAAAGGAAAAGACCTGTAATTCTACCACTGTGGGAGCTCAAAGTGGGTGGATTGCTTGAGCTCAGAGTACAAGACCAGTCTGAATAAGAGCCAGAACCCCATATCTGCTAAAAACAGAAAAAATCAGCCAGGCATTGTGAAGGGTACCTCTGGTACCAGCTCCTGGGGAAACTGAAATAGGAGGATTGCCTGAACCCAGAAGTCTGAGGTTGCTCTGAGCTATGCTGACATCTCAGTACTCTAGACTGGCGCAATAGAGTGAGACTCTGTCTCAAAAATAAAACTAAAGGCCTGTAATCTTAGCACTAATGGGAGGCCAAGGCAGGTGGATTGCCTGAACTCAGGAGTTCAAGACCAATCTGAACAAGAGTGAGATCCCATCTCTACTAATAATGGAAAAACTAGCCTGGAGTTGTGGTGGGCACCTGCAGTCCAGCTACTTGGTAGCTGAGGCAAGAGGAGATCTTGAGCCCAAGAGTTTGAGGTTGCTATGAGCTATTACGCCATTGGCACTCCACCCTAGGCGACAGAGTGAGACTGTCTCAAAAAATAAAATAAATAAATAAAATTTAAAAAATAAAACAAAATGAGGGTGGAATGCTAAGGAACTTAAACTCCTGACAGCTAGTAACTCTGCAGCTTCATAAATTCATTTGTTTATGAATAATTATAACTAAGTCACCAGAATTTACCCTAAAAGACAAGCATAAAATTTTTCAAATAAGCATAATTTCTCTACTAGTATTCAATAACATTATCCTCATAATTTACTGAGTGGTACTATATGTATAAGGCACTGTGCTATGTATGCACTTCATGTTTAGTAATTTGTCACAGCAATGCTAGAAGTAGGCAGCTTATTATTCCTAGTTTACACCTGAAGCAACTCAAGCATGGAGGAATTAAATTATTTGCAAAGGTCACAAAGCAATATTAGGATTTCACTCAGGTCTAACTAAAGCCCATGTTTGGCATTTGTGGACAGAGGTGAGTCCACAAAGGGGTACATCTCATCACCTAGGAACAAGAAAAGTTTTTCACAGATACGTCTAACCACAGTGCCTCTCTCACAAAAAATACCATGGTGAAAGTATTATTACCATATTTTTTTTGAAAGAATTTGAAAAATTGCCGGTGGTCACAAGGTAAATCAACCCTGATGCTGTAAAGAAACCCAAAATGTCCTTGGGACCAATTTCCACTAGGGTACAGCTTCAAAAGGAAAGCAAACTTATAAGTTGAATTTCCACTAAAACATCAGTATCAAGACAGGAATCTTTTGTAGGTTATTAAAACCTTGTCCATTAGGCCAGGTATGGTGGCTCATGTCTATAGTCCTAGCACTACAGCAGGCAATGACAGGAGGATCCCTTGAGTTCAGGAGTGGGCAAACAGGCTGAGCAAGAGGGAGACCCCCATCTCTACTAGCCCAGTGTCATCGTAAGTGCCTGTAGTTCCAGCTATTTAGGAGGCTGAGGCAAGAGGACTGCCTAAGCCCAAGAGTTTGAGGTTGCTGTGAGCTATGATCCCACAAGCACTCTACCCAGAGTAACAGAGTAAGACTGTTTCCCCCACGATCCCCAAAACCTTGTCAATTAGGAAATGAATAAGCTTACAATTTTAGAGGCTGAGTGGACAGCATAAATGGTAGTATGACCTAAGCAAATAACTTCAACACGAACTGAAATAAAGTCCAAAGCTCTAATAAGGTGATTTTTTTTTTTTTTTTTTTTTTTTGGCAGTTTTTGGCTGGGGCTGGGTTAGAACCTGTTACCTCTGGCATATGGGGCTGGTGCCCAAGTATACTTCTTTAAGCCACAGGAGTTGCCCAATAAAGGTGATTTTAAAAAATTTAAGTCAATGTAACAAAAACAGCTAGACATGCTCTGGGAAATAGTATAAACTCCATGCACTCACTAAGCCTTTGATTCTTCTTACACAGAAGCTTACAATTGAAGATCCCAGTACTGTAAGTACCTACCTTTAGCTATTCGAGGCTTATGAACTCTTCGCTTCTCAAATTCTACATTAAAGGGAGACTAGATTTACCTACTTGAATGACTAGCTGACAGCAGCAGAGTCCTAGTCACTGGGGGCTTCAACAAAATGTTAACAGGACTAATTGCCAGTTCCTCACAACCCACCAGAAGTTAAGGATTGTTAGACAAATAACTCACCTGGGGAGTGGACTCCGACTCAGAGACCTCTTGCTCATGAAAGGGCTACTGGACCGCCTTCGACCATAGGGACTAGGTGATCTCCCACTGTAAGAGCCACTTCGTTCATAGCTGGATGACCGTCTCCTGCTATAAGGACTCACAGATCTCTGTCTTCTGCTGTAGGGACTGGGTGACCGGGTGCTGGACTGGTAGGCCGAAGGCTCCTTGTAAGGTGGGCTAATTGACTGCCTTCTTGAGGTACTTCCAGGACTTTTCTTGTAAGAATCATAATTGCTAGAGGTATGAGATCTTGGGGGACTAAGGTCATAATCTTGGCCATAAGAAGCTCCTGAAGGGCTATCGTCTTGTTTGGAGCTGTCAGACCACTTCCTGTGGGGACTCCTGGACCTCCGTTTTGGGCTGTCCGCTGTTTTGTAACTTTTGGGTGTTTCCCTTTTACGATGACTTTTATTCCGGTCTTTGTGCCCAGACTTCAATTCACGTTCTTTGCGGGTCTTCTCCTTACGGAGTTTGGATGACCTCGATTCCTTGCTGCTGTTTTTGGATATCTGTGCCTTTCCATAATCATCATTCTCCTCATTTGAACGCTTTGAACTTCCTGAGGTCCGGTCCTTCATCGATCCCAACTTACTGGAGACTTCCTGGGTTTTTTCTTTTTCGGTCTGTTTAGTTTTTAGTAAGTCCCGGGAACGCCTGTGCTGGTGGTGACGATGTTTGTGCAGGCGGTCGCTCCGATCAGTTCCACGACGTTCATCATTCTCCCTTCTGTCTAGTTTGAAGGCCATGTCATCAGAGAAGGTGTCGGAATCAGAGCTGATATCATCATACTCCACCAAAGGTTTGATAATTGTACCCAAGGATGCTGCTTCGGGGGTCACCAATCCCATATCTTTGGAGTGCTTGGACTTATGCCGCTTGTGCTTCGACACCAGGCGGTGACGCTCTCTGCTGTTGGCGCTGCCACCTCCCGATGACGGCTGCAAAGTTCCAGAAGCTCCCCCACTCCCGTCCTTCTTGCCCCCATGTCTCTCTGAATTGGGCATTCCCTTTCCCCTGTCCTGAAGAAGGGGAAAAAGTAACCCCCACCCTCCCCCCAACCCCAATTCCACGCCCACCAAAGCGACCCTAGAAGGGGGTGGGGAGGGAAGGGATGGCAGCCCAAGCTCCTCCTCCCTCCCGTATCCTCCGCACCCTCCTACATGAGGGGGAGGTTAAAGGAGATAGAGTTCCTCAGTAGTGGAGTTGCGAGACAACGGGTAGCTGCTCAAGTCTGTTTCCCTTTCTCCCCGCGCCGAGCCAACCCTCAGGCCCAGGGACCAGAGAGGTCGAGGAAGTAGGAAGCCGGCGGCCCGGGGCTGTGGGACCGACTTCGGCCCTGTGAGGACTGCGCAGGCCCTTCCCCTACCAGGTAGACCAGCTCGGGGCGGCTTCCTGTCGCCCCGGTCCCGTAGCCTAGGTGCCTCACGCCCTCTTTGTCCCTGGCTCCTGATGGAGCCCCTTTTCTTGCCTCCGCCTCGCCTCAATACCTCACACACACTCGCTCCCTCACACAGACTCACAGTCACACACTAGATTAAACCGAAACGGCACTTGGAAGAGGGGGAGGGGCGATCCCTGAAATATCGCGAGAGTCTGCTGGGCTCTCGCGATGCTTTCTACATTTCTTTCACCTCTCTTTACTGCTTGATCAAAAAACGCGAGAACAGGTCTCAACGAAGAAACGCCCCTCTCCAGAATCTCGCGATAAGTTTCCACTACTGATTTGAGCAAAGCTATATTGAAACGGAGCTAGCAGAATTTTTTTTTTTTTTGTTAACCAAAACTTTATTTTGTTATTGAACAAGTTTTTTTTTTTGTTAACCAAAACTTATCTTGTTTATTGAACAAGTATTTGTTTATTGAACAAATACTCCGGTGCAAATTAATTTTAGCATGCTTTATAACAAGTCTTTTAATTACCCAGATAAGAATATAAACAAGGCAAAGGAAACTGCTCAACACAAGTCCCTGAGTGTTTAAACAATGCTTCCCACTTACATGGTGTTTACTACGTGCCAAGCATTTTACAAACATCTTTTTTTTTTTTTTAAACAGAGCCTCATTATGTCGCCCTCGGTAGAGTGCTGTGGTGTCATAGCTCACAGCAACCTCAAACTCTTGGGCTTAAGCGATTCTCTTGCCTCAGCCTCCGAAGTAGCTGGGACTACAGGTGCCCACCACAACAGACAGCTATTTTTTGTTGCAATTGTCACTGTTTAGCTGGCCTGGACCCGGTTCGCACCCGCCAGCTTTGGTGTATGTGCCCGGTGACATAACCACTGTGCTACAAACATTATCTTTAATTCTCATAACTACCTTGTAAGACCCGGCTAGTTATCCTCATCCCTATTTTACAGAAAAGGAATGCCAGACACACTCAGAGAAATTGAATAATTAGGATAACAAAACTAGTCCAACAAGTGCCACAACCATGATTCAAACTCATGTCTTTCGTTGTGTGGTACTACCTACCCCTCTTTACCCTTTCCTTCAAATCTAAGAGATACATATATATGTATATGTGTTTGTATATGTATGTATGTATGTGTGTGTATATACGTGTGTGTGTGTGTGTGTGTATATGCCAGGAGGGGTGGCTCACTCCTGTAATCTTAGCACTCTGGGAGAAGGAGGTGAGTAGATTGCTTGAGCTCTGGAGTTTGAGACAAGCCTGGGCAAGAGCAAGACCCCATGTCTAAAAGCTAGCTGGAAGTTTTTGCAGCACCTGTAATCCCAGCTGAGACAACAGGATCGCTTGAACCTAAGAGATTGCGGTTGCTGTGAGCCATGATGCCATAGCAGTCTAACAGGGCAGCAAAGTGAGACTCTGTCTCAAAAAAAAACAAAGCAGGCTGGGTGCAGTGGCTCATGCCTGTAATTCTAGCACTCTGGGAGGCCTGGGGGTTTGGATTGTCTAAGCTCACAGGTTCGAGACCAGTCTGACTGAGAGTGAGAACTCGTCTGTACAAACAGCTGGACGCTTGTAGTCCCAGCTACTCGGGAGGCTGTGGCAGGAGAATCACTTGAGTCCAAGAGTTGGAGGTTGCTGGGAGCTATGACAGCACGGCCCTCTACCCAGGGTGACAGCTTGAGACTCTGTCTCAAAAAAAAAAAAAAAAAAAAGCGAGGGGGGAGGAGGCGCCTGTGGCTCAGTGAGTAGGGTGCTGGCCCCATATACCGAGGGTGGTGGGTTCAAACCTGGCCCTGGCCAAACTGCAACAACAACAAAAATAGCCGGGCATTGTGGCAGACGCCTGTAGGCCCAGCTACCCCGGAGGCTGAGGCAAGAGAATCGCTTAAGCCCAATAACTGGAGGTTGCACTCTACCAAAGGTGATAAAGTGAAGACTCTGTCTCTTAAAAAAAAAAATTAATTAAAAAAAAAATAGCAGCCAGATATGACTGCTATATCCCAGGGATTATGTCTGTAATCCCAATTACTGGACAGCCAACATAAGAAGATGGAGTGAACCCAAAGAGACAAGCTTGGGCAATAATATAGCTAGGGAGAGGAAACACTATTTCAAAAAAAAATAATAATAAAATAAATAGAAAGGGCGGCGCCTGTGGCTCAGTGAGTAGGGCGCCGGCCCCATATGCCGAGGGTGGCGGGTTCAAACCCAGCCCCAGCCAAACTGCAACAAAAAAATAGCCGGGTGTTGTGGTGGGCGCCTGTAGTCCCAGCTACTCGGGAGGCTGAGGCAAGAGAATCGCTTAAGCCCAGGAGCTGGAGGTTGCTGTGAGCTGTGTGATGCCACGGCACTCTACCAAAGGGCCATAATGTGAGACTGTCTCTATTAAAAAAAAAAAAAAAGAATTAGAAAGAAAGAAAGAAAAAGGAAGCAATAGAATTAAGTAATAAGGCAGGTGTTATAACTTTTCATTCACTGCTACAGGAAAACCACTTATAAACAGGTATCCACCAATGCTTTACTTTTCTTTCTTCGCCACACGTTGGAAGAAGAGTTGTCTTGGGCCACACATTAAATACACAAACACTAATGAAAGATAATAAGCAAAACAAAACAGAACACACACAAAAAAACAGGCCTGTGCATAATTTTCATCATATCCAACACCACAAATAAGCAACATAGTCTTCAAATAATGTGCATGTGGCCCAAAAGCCACAGGTTGGACACACCTGTTACATGATGGCAGATTGGTGTGAGACTTCACAGGCTGATTAGATGGAGTGAATGGCCCACCTAAGAATTGAGATGAGCTAAAAAATATTTACACTGATTTTTTTCTGTTTTTTCCTTTTATTGAGAAAGTCTCACTCTCTTGTCCAGGCTATAGTGCCGTGGCCTCAGCCTAGCTCACAGCAACCTCAAACTCCTGGTTTCAAGCCATCCTCCTCTCTCAGCCTCCCAAGTAGCTTGAATTATAGGCACCTACCACAATGCCAAGGTAGTTTTTCTTTCTTTCCTTTTATTTATTTTATTTTTAGTTTTAGTTTTTTGCAGTTTTTTTTTTTTGGCCGGGGCTGGGTTTGAACCCGCCACCTCTGGCATATGGGGCCGGCGCCCTACTCCTTTGAGCCACAGGTGCTGCCCTTTCCTTTTATTTTTTGAGACAGAGTCTCATTTAATTGCCATCGGTAGAGTGCTGTACCATCACAGCTCACAGCAACCTCCAACTCCTGGGCTTAGGCGATTCCCTTGTCTCAGCCTCTGGAGTAGCTGGGACTACAGGTGCCTGCCACAACACCCGGCTGTTTTTTGTTGTTGTTGTTGCAGTTTGACCAGGGCTGGATTTGAACCTGCCATCCCTGGAATATGGGGCCTGCGCTCTACCAACTGAGCTATAGGCACCGCCCAACCAAGGTAGTTTTTCTATTTTTAGTAAAGATGGGGTCTCACTGTTGCTCAGGCTGGTCTTGAAGTCCTGAGTTCAAGGGATCCACCAGTTCAGCCTCCCAGAATGTTAGGATTCCAAAAGTCAGCCATCACACTTGGCCCCAGAGAACTTGTTTTGTTTTGTTTTAGAGACAAGAGTCTCACTTTGTCACCCTGGGTAAAGTGTCGTGGCATCACAGCTTACAGCAACCTCCAGCTCTTGGGCTTAGGTGATTCTCTTGCCTCAGCCTCCTGAGTAGCTATGAGTACAGACGCCCGCTACAACTCCTGGCTATTTTTTTGTTGCAGTGGCTGGGGCTGGGCCTGAATCCACCACCCTTGGTATATGGGGCCAGCGCCCTACTCACTGAGCCACAAGCACTGCCCTCCAGAGAACTTGTTTAACCCTAACAATAAATTGCAGTTGAAGGCTGGGCATGGTGGTTCACACTTGTATTCCTAGCACTCTGGGGGGCAGAGTTGGGAGGATTGCTTGAGATCGGAAGTTTGAGATCAGCCTGAGCAAGAGGGAGACTTGGTCTTTACAAAAAACAGAAAAATTAGCTGGGCATGGCAGCACAGATCTGCCTTCCTAGCTACTCAAGATACTGAGGCAGGGGGATCACTTGAAACCAAAAGTTTAAGGCTGCTGTGAGCTAAGTCAAGGCTATGGCACTCTAGCCCATGTGACAAAGCAAGAGTTTGGTCTTAAAAAAAGTTGGGGTTTTTTTTTTTCAGTTAAACAAATAAATAATGATGGCCAGTATGGTTATTATTACTATACGCAGCTAACAAAGGTTGAAACTAGTACTCAGGAGGAGTTGGATTTGACCATGTTTACCATTAAGTGTAAGAAGTACCAGGAGCACGGACAGTTCTTTCCATCCTAAACCAGTGCTTTATAATGCACTATGTTTCCTCTTTCTGGTGGATAAATTCTACTCTAGAAAACTCAGATTGTCTCCAAATTTTTTAATACAAAATCTGCTATAAACTGTAGGCATTGGCCCAATAACTGACTATAATAGTGCTTCTATAAAGTAAAATTTGCTTCCTTCTACATAAAATCTTTGAACTCAGAAATTCCAATACTGCTTCATTTGCTTTATTTGTATAACCTCCACAGACAGAGAGGATAGAGACTCTGTAAACCCAAAGGTGATCAGCCAAGCAATGACAATATTTTCCCTGTAAATTCCTCAAAACAAGTCAGAAAGTTTCTAGTTAGGCTGTACCCATAAAGGAAATATTTATCTAAACTTTTAATAATTCCTCCCCACAGGCCAGGCATGCTATAATCCTAGCACTCTGGGAGACCAAGGTGGCTGGATTGCCTGAGCTCACAGGTTCAAGACCCCTGTTTTTAAAAATAGCCAGGCAGGCTCAGCACCCAAAGCTCAGTGGTTAGGGTGCCAGCCACATACACCAAGGTAGGCAGGTTCGAACCCGGCCAGGGCCTGCTAAACAATAGTAACAACTGCAATAAAAAGTAGCCAGGCATTATGGTGGGCACCTGTAGTCCCAGCTAAGGAGGCTAAGGCAAGAGAATCACTTAAGCCCAAGAGTTGGAGGTTGCTGTGACCTATGATGGCACAGCACTCTACCTAGGGTGACAAAGTGAGTCTCTGTCTCCAAAAAAAAAAAAAAAAAAAGTGAGAGTCTGTCTCAAAAAAAAAAAAAAAGATAATTCCTCCCCACAATGAAAACAATTTGTGAGTTTAAAATTTAGGTTTATGGAGTCCTCTGGAACCTCTCTCAATGCTTAGTTATTTAAGCCTGAACAAGCCCTCTCTCTACAAAACAATAGAAAAATTAGCCAAGTTTGGTGGCATGCCTATAGTCCTACCTACTTGGAATACTGAGGCAAATGGATCATCTGAGCCCAGAAATTTGAGGTTGCAGTGAGTCATGATGACAACACTGTACTCTAGGGTGCTGTAGCTCAATGATTCCAGGGCTGGGCCATGGACTGGGGCTGGTGGGTTCAAACCCAGGCTGGGCCAACTAAACCAAACAAACAAAAACCAAACAAACAAAAAAACACTGTATTCTAGCTCAGGTGAAAGGGCAAGACCCTGTCTCAAAAAAAAAAAAAAAAAAAAAAAAATCAAAAACAAAAACAAAACGGAACAACTAAGTCATTTAAATTTGCGCGTTGTACCCATTTTGCCCATAGGATTATTGTTTCTATGTGCATTTGAATACTTCTCTTATTTAATGACATTTCTGTTTTCTCTTCTAGAGTAAGATGTGCTAGGCCAGGTTTAGTAACTCATGCCTGTAATCTTAGCATTCTGGGAGGCAGAGGCAGGAGGATCACTTGAGCTTAGAAGTTTGAGAGCAGCCTAAGCAAGAAAGAACCTCATCTCTACTTAAAATAGAAAAATTAGCCAGGGCCTATGATGGGCACCTGTACTCCTAGCTACTTGAGAGGCTGAGGCAGGAGGATCACTTGAACCCAATTGTATGAGGTTGCCATGAGTGAGGCTGATGCCACAGCACTCTAGTATGGGTGAACAGAGAAAGATTCTGTCTCAAAAAAAAAAAAAAAAAAAGACATTTCTGACTTCCCTAATAGAGTACGATGTTCTTTCATCTGCATTTACAGGTGACAAATGATTCTATTCCATAACCAAAATTTGATGGTTTATTCTATTTATAAGCCCCCCCCCCCCTTTTTTTAGAAATAGGGTCTTCCTCCATTGCCTGGGCTAGAGTACCCTCCCCATATGCTGGGACTATAGCTGTGGGTCACCACATCCAAATAATTTTTCTATATATGAAGATATTAAGTCAGGTCTGACAATTAAGTTCAGGAACTCATTCTAGAAAAAGTGCTACATAATAACCAGGCGTTGTGGCAAACACCTATAGTCCCAGTTACTTGGGAGGCTGAGGCAAGAGAATTGCTTAAGCTCAGGAGGTGGAGGTTGCTGTGAGCTGTGATGCCGTGGCACTCTACCCAGGGTGACAGCTTGAGGCTCTGTCTCAGAAAGAAAAAAAAAAAAGTGCTACATAACTCATCGGTGAATATCACAATCATCACCTTGGAAGTACTCTCCATGGGAAACTGCACCAAGGCTACACCTAGCCTACCCTTCAGAGCAATTTTGGAACTCTTTTTCTGGAACAGCCATCAAAGTTGTTGTATTACCCTTGATGTTGTAAATTTCATCAAAATCTCCTCCTTTCAACATTTCCTTTATCTTCAGGTAAAGAAAAAGGTCATTGGGGGCCAGATCAGGTGAGTGGGGAGGGTGTTCCCATACGGTTATTTGTTTACTGGCTAAAAACACCCTCACAGACAGTGTGAGCTGGTATATTGTCATGATAGAAGAGCCAGGAGTTGTAAGCCAAGATTTTCAGTTAAGATTTTCTTGTTTCTTGTTTAGGGGTGTGCTCAGAGCAAGGGGCCTAAAGAATGGCTCCTCTGTTTATAACATACCCAAAAGGAAACTGGGATCATTGTGATGAGGGGCACAGAATTTGTGGCCTCTCTAAGAACCAATTCCCTACATGTGAAGAAGAAAAAAACTATAAAATGTATGTGGTGGATGTATGGGTGATTACTGTATAATTCTTTCAAATGTACTGTATGTTTTAAAAATTGTCTAATACATTCTTCTTAATAAAGCATTATAAGAATGGAAAAAAAAAAAAAGATTTTCTTGTTTTCTCTGTGGATGTTTATTTGGTCTGCTGTGCCTCTCACAGTCAGCCAACAATTTTGACTCACAAGTTGTTGAATTTTTGCAGTTTTTTTATTTTTTGAGACAGTCTCACTATGTCACCCTTGGTAGAGTGCCATGGAGTCGCAGCTCACAGGAACCTCAAAGTCTTGGGTTTAAGTGATTCTTTTGCCTCAGCCTCCTGAATAGGTGGGACTATAGGCACTTGCACACACCCGGCTATTTTTTTTGTTGTAGTTGTCATTGTTGTTTAGCAGTGAGTGTTTAGTGCATGTGGCCGGCGCCCTAAGCACTGAGCTATGGGTGCTCAGCCTTCTGCAATTTTTTTGTCATTTTTGCTGATTATTGGCTTCCCTGACCTCTCTTCATAGTGATGCTTCTCTCCCCTCAGAAAAACATTTTATCCTTTTGGACATTGCTGCTTCTTCATGGCATTATCCTCATAAATTTGGAGTAACATGTCCATTAATTTGGACTAACATGTCTCTCTTTTTTTTTTGGAGACAGAGTTTCACTCTGTTGCCCAGGGTAGGGTAGCGTGCCATAGTGTCAGCCTAGCTCACAGCATTTTCAAACTCCTGGGCTTACACGATCCTTCTTCCTCAGCCTCCTGAGTAGCTGGCATTACAGGTACACAACACCACCACACCTAGACGATTTTTCTATTTTTAGTAGAGATAGGGTTTCATTCTTGGTCAGACTGGTCTCAAACCCCTGAGCTCAAGTGATCCTCCTACACTGGCCTCCTAGAATGCTAAGATTATGGGTATGAGCCATTGTGCCCAGCCTGTACTTCTCTCTTGCCAACTTTAACAGGAAATTAACATATGTTTGTTTGTTGCTCTAATTCAAGCTTTGACATTCTTTAGAAAACACACAAAACCATGCAACAAAAATAATGAATGGGGCGGTGCCTGTGGCTCAGTGGGTAGGGTGCTGGCCCCATATACTGAGGGTGGCTTGTTCGAACCTGGCCCCTGCCAAACTGTAACAAAAAATAGCCGGGCGTTGTGGCGGGTGCCTATAGTTCCAGCTACTCGGAAGGCTGAGACAAGAGAATTGCCTTAAGCCCAGGAGTTGGAAGTTGCTGTGAGTTGTGACGCCATGCCCCAGGAGTTGGAAGTTGCTGTGAGCTGTGATGCAATAAAGTGAGACTCTGTCTCAAAAAAAATGAATGCTATACAGGAAGACATTTGCATACATCAACACAAACACAACTGTAAGACACTGAGATACCAAAGCAATGAAACTTTACTGAGTTGTTTGTATAGTGCTGCCAAGGTAATGGCATAGTGGCAAGTTCATGAACTTAATTGGCACACCTGTGTGTGTGCATGTGTGTTCGTGCATGTTTTGTTTTAGAGACAAGGTCTTGCTATGTTGCCTAGGCTGATCTCTCCTGACTTCAAGTGATCTTCCTGCCCTAGCCTCCCAAAGTGCTAGAAGTATACGCATGAGCCAGCTAGTATGGCCTCTGTTTAGAAGCTTTATAAAAGTCAAATTTTACTGGCTACATTTAGTATAGACATTTTTATTTATATATAAAATTTCCATGACAAAGTGCAGCTGTTTCTCTGATATTGGTACTTTGGCATAATAAGTAACAAAAACTTTTTTTTTTTTTTTGAGACACAGCCTCAAACTTTCACCCTGGGTACAGTGCTGTGGCATCACAGCTCACAGCAACCTCCAACTCACTCCTGGGCTCAAGCGATTCTCCGGCCTCCGCCTCCCAAGTAAGCTGGGACTACAAGTGCCTGCCACAACACCCAGCTATTTTTTGGTTGCATCCGTCATTGTTGTTTGGTGGGCCCGGGGTGGATTCGAACTCACCAGCTCAGATGTATGTGGCTAGTGCCTCAGCAGCTTGAACCACAGGCGCCAAGCCACAAAAACTACTTTTTTTTGAGGCAGAGTCTCAAGCTGTTGTCCTAGGTAGAGTGCCATGGTGTCATAGCTCACAGCAACCTCAAACTCAAGCGATTCTTGTCCCTCAGTTTTTTCTATTTTTAGTAGAGACGGGGACTCACTTTTGCTCAGGCTGATTTCAAACTCCTGAGCTCAAGCAATCCACCCACCTCAGCCTCCCAGAGTGCTAGGATTACAGGTGTGAGCCACCATGCCTGGCCAATAACAAAAATTTTGAGACAGGATATGGTAGCTGGCACTGTAATCCTAGAAATCTTGGAGGCTGAGGAGGGAGGATTGATTAGGGTCAGGAGTGTGAGATCAGCCTGAACAGGAGCAAAAACCCATCTCTACTAAAAACAGAAAAACTAGCTAGGCAATGTGGGAGGCGCCTGTAGCCCCGGGTACTTGGAGGGCTGATGCAAGAGGGTAGTTTGAGCCCAAGAGGTTGAAGTTGCTGTAAGCTGTGATGATGCCTCAGCATTCTTCCTAGTACAACAGAGTGAGACTCTCCCTAGCAGGGAACACAGGGATTGAACAAATCATCACATAATTATTTTGATAGTGAAGATGCTATTACAGGCAAGTATGAAAAAATGTAACAGAGGATCTCAAGCCAGGGGTCAGAAAAGCCTTGCTACTCCAGAGGAAGAGACATTTAATTGGGATCTGAATAAGAAAGCCTTAGTGAGGTGAAGAGGATAAGATGATGTACGGCTTCCCAGCAGATAGAAAGGCCTGTTGAAGGACCTGGCAAAGGTAGGACAGGAATTTCCCCCTGATTTGCAAGGGGAAGAGACCTGAGTCTAGCAAGGATTTGTAGGCCCAATAAAGGATTTGTCTACTGGTCCTACATATAGTGCTGGGCAGAAACAAGAGTTAATTTCTGCCTTCCTCCGCAAAACTCACTGTGAGCCAGGCATGGTGGCTCATGGCTGGAATCTTAGCACTCTGTGAGGCTGAGGCTGGAGGATTGTTTGAGCTCAGGAGTTCAAGATAAGCCTGAGCAATATAAGGAGACCCTGTCACTAATAAAAACAGAAAAATTAGCTGGGCATTGTGGCAGGTGCGTGTGGTCCCAGCCACTCAGGAGTCTAAGACAGGAGGATCACTTGAACCCAGGAGTTTGAGGTTACTGTGAGGTAGGCTGATGCCACAGCACTCTACCCTGGGCAACAGAGTGAGTGTCCACAAAACCCCCAACTCTTGTGTAGTGACTCTATAAATGATAAGAGAAATAAACAAATAAAACTTGGGGCTTGGTGCCTGTGGCTCAGGCGGCTAAGGCGCCAGCCACATACACCTGAGCTGACGGGTTTGAATCCAGCCCTGGACCATCAAACAACAATGATGGCTGCAACCAAAAATATAGCCGGGTGTTGTGGCAGGCGCCTGTAGTCCCAACTACTTGGGAGGCAGAGACAGGAGAATCACTTGAGCCCAGGAGTTGGAGGTTACTGTGAGCTGTGATGCCACAGCACTCTACCCAGGGCAACAGCTTGAGGCTCTGTCTCAAAAAACAAACCAAAAAACGCCCAAACAAATAAAACTTGAATTCTTCCTTAAAGGGCATATTGTAGATATCTTTGTGGCAATAAACATCTTTCTAGGTGTTTCCAAAGATTAGCTCTTATGAAATTTACTTTGCTAGGCTGGGCATGGTGGCTCATGCCTATAATCCTAGCACTCTGCCAGGCCGAGGCAGGTAAATTGATTGCTTGAGCTCACAGGTTCAAGACCAGCTTGAGCAAGAGCAAGACCCTGTCTCTAAAAATAGCCGGGCTTTGTGGTAGGCACCTATAGTCCCAGCTACTCAAGAGGTTGAGGCAAAAGAATTGCTTGAGCCCAAGAGTTTGAGGTTGCTGTGATCTATGATGCTAGGGCACTCTACCAAAGGGCAACAAAGTAAGACTCTCTCTCAAAAAATAAATAATGAATAAATAAATAAATTTTTTATTTGAGACAGAGTGTCTCAAAAACTATGTCATCCTCCAAAGAGTACTGTGACATCACAGCTCACAGCAACCTTGAACTCTTGGGCTTAAGCAATTCTCATCCCTCAGCCTCCCAAGTAGCTGGGACTATAGGTGCCCACCGTAACGCCCGACTATTTTTTTTTTTCTTTTTTTTTTTTGGCTGCAGTTGTTGTTTGGCAAGCCCAGGCTGGATTCGAACCTGCCAGCTCTGGTGTATGTGGCTGGCACCCTAGCCGCTGAACTACAGGTGCTGTGCCAAATAATTAATTAACTCTGCTATGTATGCTTACTTGAACTGCAGTTATGTTGAAATGGCTTTGGGGGTATATTTTTGTTTTTCCTCCTCCTCCTCCTTGTCCTGTTACCTTTTTTTGGAGGATGTTTCAATGATATTTTTGAAATGTGAGAAAAACCTGAGACTAGTGAGCTAATAGAAATCTAGGGTTTAATATTTTTACAGCAAGCGAGGTAATATTCAACCTTTCAGCGGGAATTAGTTATTTTTAAGATGTGTGTTAAAAGAGAACGTTAAAAAAAAAAAATAGTACAGAGGCCAGGCACAGGAGCCCATGCCTGTAATCCCAGCACTCTGGGAAGCCGAGGTGGGTGGATTGTCTGAGCTCAGGAGTTGGAGACCAGCCTGAGCAAGAGTAAGACACTATCTCTAAAAAAGTAGCCAATCATTGTGATGGGCGCTGGTAGCCCCAGCTACTGAGGAGGCTAAGGCAAAGGGATCACTTGAGCCCAACAGTTTGAGACTGCTGTGAGCTATGAGGCAGGGCACTCTACTGAGGGCAATAAAGTGAGACTTTGTTTCAAAAAAAAAAAAAAAAAAAAAAGCATTAACTATATTAAGAACTTTCACCCATAGGTGACACTACCTATTTTAGCCTGGGCCATGAATTTCTCAGCATTGCCCTCAATTTCTCTGTGAGGGTTTACACACACAACAGATACGTCTTCATATTCTTTGTGATTTGCTCTGTAAAGGAGCTGTGTGTTTTTACTAGGACTACACAAACAGAGCACTATTAACTATAAGTAATATAATTAAGAGCATCAGATGCTTTGACTGCTGCAAGCAAGTTTACCTTAATCCAAAATCTTTGAGAGCTTCAAAATTATTGTAACTGCCTTTGTTCCTTTTCTCTGTCGCCCTGGTAGAGTGCCAGCATCATAGCTCACAGCAACCTCCAACTGGGGCTCAAGTGATCCTCTGGCCTAATTTTTTTTATTTTTAGTAGAGACAGGGTCTTGCTTTTTTGCTCAGGCTGGTCTTGAACTCATGAGCTTAAGCAGTCCACCTGCCTTGGCCTCCCAGAGTGCTAGGATTACAGGCGTGAGCCATTGCGCCTGGCCACCTTTGTCCCTCCTCCACTGCCACTACTTCACTTGAGTAGCCTAAAAAGTATGTGTGCGCGCACACACACACCCCCTCCCCCCATAACTGCTCAAGAAATAAGGCATTTCTGAAATTAAAAAAATAAGAAAGTAGGCTTGGTGCCTGTGGCTCAAGCAGCTAAGGCTTCAGCCACATATACCTGAGCTGGTGGGTTCAAATCCAGCCTGGGTCTGCCAAAACACAATCACGGCTGCAATCAAAAAATAGCTGGGCATTGGGGCAGGCGCCTGGAATCCCAGCGGCTTGGGAGGCGGAGGCAGGAGAATCGATTGCGCCCAGGAGTGGGAGGTTGCTGTGACCTGTGATGCAATGGCACTCTACCCAGGGCAACAGTTTGAGGCTCTGTCTCAAAAAAAAAAGAAAATTAGAAAATAGGAATTAAGTTTACTGGCTCACTTTGAACGGCATATTACAGAGTGCCAGTTTCTTCCTCACGACATAGTTTTTTTTTTTTTTTTTTTGAGACAGAGCCTCAAGCTGTAGCCCTGGGTAGAGTGCTGTGGCATCACAGCTCATAGCAACCTCCAACTCCTGGGCTTAAGGGATTGTCTTGCCTCTGCCTCCTGAGTAGCTGGGACTACAAGCACCTGCCACAATGCCTGGCTATTTTTTGGTTATAGTTGTCATTGTTGTTTGGTGGGCCCAGGCTGGATTTGAACCCACCAGCTCTGGTGTATGTGGGAGGCACCTTAGCTGCTTGAGCTGTAGGCACCAAGTCTTCTTCTTCTCTTCTTTTTTTTAGATAGATTCTTTATAGTCCTGGTTAGAGCCAGACTTGGTGGCTCACGCCTGTAATCCCAATACTTGGGAGGCCTAGCCGGGTGGATTGCCTGAGCTCACAGGTTCAAGACCAGTCCGATCCAGAGCAAGACCCCTTCTCTAAAAAATAGCCAGGCGTTGTAGCTAGTGCTTGTAGTCCCAGCTACTTGGGAGGCTGAAGCAAGAGGATCACTTGAACCTCAAACTGAAGGTTTTCTGACCAGCTAAGATGCCACAGCACTCTACCAAGGGTGACCAAGTGAGACTCTGTCTCAAAAAAATAAAAAATATATAGTCCGGGTTAGAGTGCCATAGCGTCACAGCAACCTTTAGTAGGCTCAAGCGATCCTCTTGCCTCAGCCTCCCTTGTAGCTGGGACTACAGTCACCCGCCACAAGGCCCGACTGACATGTTTATCTAGTATCTCAGGGAAAACTTGTTACAATTGACAAAACATTCTTGTATCAAATGTAGTTGGTTTTGTTGATAAAACCAATATTCGTTGAAAAAGTAGTCTTTCAACAAAGAGATTTGGGCATTTTATTTTTTTGAGGCAGAGTCTCACTCTGTCACCCTACTTTGAGTGCTTGGCGTCATAGCTCACAGCAACATTAAGCTCCTGGACTTAAGTGACCCTCTTGCCTCAGCCTCTAGAGTAGCTGGGACTACACAGGCGCCTGCCATCACGCACAGCTAATTTTTCTAGTTTTAGTAGAGTCGGGATCTCGCTCGTTTTATTTAATTAAATTAATTTATCACCCTGGGTAGAGCGCTGTGGTATCACAGCTCACAGCAACCTCCCATTCCTGGGCTCAAGCGATTCTCCTGCCTCCGCCTCCCAAGTAGCTGGGACTACAGGCGCCTGCCAGAACGCCCGGCTATTTTTTGGTTGCAGCCGTCATTGTTGTTTGGCAGGCCCGGGCTGGATTCGAACCCACCAGTTCAGGTGTATGTGGCTGGCGGCCACAGGCGCTGAGCCGGGATCTTGCTCTTGTTTAGGCTGGTCTCGGATTCCTGAGGTCAAGCAATCGACTCGCTTCGGGTACGAGATCTACAACAACAACAAAATGCTATTTCTCACGGATCAACCAAAAGCTACCTGATCTTTAATCCAATAGCCAACAGCAGACACTAGACACAGCCGAGAGCTAAGGGAAGGATTGTCTTAGAGGAAATCTCGCGTGAATCACCTATTTCCAATTTTCGCGAGATCTACACGCCCTGCCCTCTTCCTCTGTCTCGCAGGATTACGGTTAATCTCGCGATCTTTGGGAAGTTCCATTGGGGAACATGGCGGCGGCCTCGAGCACCCTTATCTTCTTGCCGCCGGGGACTTCAGACTGATCCTTTCTCGAGAGTGTGGACGGTTGGTGCCTTGAGTTCTGGAAGCCCGAACTAACTTGTTTCCCCCATTAGTGGTGGGGAAGGGCTTTTACCCTGTTGTCGTGGACCCAGGCCCACTCCACCTGCAGGATGAAAGCTCAGGGGGAAACTGAGGGTAAGTGACTGATAGGGAAGGAGGGGGCGGGATTCAACTAGGGGGAGCCAATTTGTGAGACGGGATGGAGGCCAATTCCCCCTGGGAGCCACTTTCTGGAGGGGCACAAAGTCCAGGAGGCGGAATGTGTGTGAGTTTTAGATTCTGATCATACCTTCCTTGGTGATGGTAGAGCTCAAGACTTCGGGGTGATGGGGGCTCTCGACTTATGTGAATGTTTCTTACTGAATTAGGGACAATCAGTTAGGCCTAAGGGCACTTTTAGCTTAAAGTGATGGGAGACCAGACTAGTGAATCTAAAATCTGCTTGCACTTCCTTCCAGTAGAGAGGTTTGAATAATGACATAAAACAATAATGCAGAGTTGTGCGTAAACGTATTCGAGTGTGAAATAATTAGATCCCTATGATATTAAAAACTGGCCGTTTCCTAGAATGCCACAGTGCTATTTATATTATTAAAATGTGCTGAATCTCATCCTTTGAATTCAACCCGACTAATTCAGCATTAACTTGTCTGTGGAACTTTACTCAGATTTTCTAAAGTTCTACTCTCCAGTTCGTTTGTTTGTTTATTGAGACAAGAGTCTCACTTTCTTGTCCCCGGTAGAGTGCCATGGCATCACAGCTCACAGCAACCACAAACTCTTGGGCTAAAGCGATTCTCTTGCCTCAGTCTCTCAAGTAGCTGGGACTACAGGCGCCTACCACAATGCCCAGCTGCTTTTTAGAGACAGGGTGTCGCTCTTGCTCAGGCTGGTCTCCAACCCGTGAGCTCAAGCAACCCACCTGCCTCAGCCTCCCCAGAGTGCTGTGATTACAGGGATGAGCCACTGCTCCAGGACCTACACTCCAGTTTAAATGCTTCCTTAATATTTTTAGCTCTGTTAATCCTGCTCACTGTATTATAGGACTGTGTCTATTCATCTCTGGTAATTTAAAAAACAATATTTGTTTTATTTTATTACAAGACCATGCCCACAGCTATAACGCTTTTTTTTTTTTTTTTTTTGGCAGTTTTTGGCTGGGGCTAGGTTCGAACCCGCCACCCCTGGTATATGGGGCCGGCACCCACTCGTTGAGCCACAGGCGCCACCCTGGTTTTTTTTTTTTTTGTTTGTTTGTTTTTGAAATGTGTTCTTGCTGTGTTGCCCAGACTGGTTGTTCTCAAATTTCCGGGCTAAAGGGAGCCTCTAGCCTCAGCCTCAGCCTCCTGAGTAGTTGAAACAGTAGGCATACTCTGTTCCATAGTAGTGGCTCAAAAATGTATGATTTGAACATCAAAGTATAGATATTTATCATCAGGTTTCTAAAGAAAAAGAACAGTATGTTTTGAGAAAGAGGAAGAAAGATGTGCTCCTTGGTTGCGAGGGGATTACAAGTGTAAAATGGAAGCTGCATGGGGCAGTTTTTGTCTATTTTGTTCACTGCTTTATCCCTGCACATTTTTGTATTTTGAGGTAGGGTCTTACTCTGTTGCCCTGGCTAAAGTGCAGTGGCATCATCATAGCTCACTGCAACTTCAAACTCCTAGGCTCAAGTGATTCTCCTGTCACAGTCTCCTGTGTAGCTGAGAGTATAGGCACAGGCCATCATTGCTGGCTAATTTTTCTATTTTTTGTAGAGTTGGGGATCTCACTATGTTGCCCAGGCTGATCTTGAAGTCTTGGCCTCAAATGATCCTCCTGCCTCAGTCCCCTAAATTGGTGGGATTACAGGCATGAGCCACAGCATTTACAATAGTGTCAATGGAAATTGGCAGAAACATGTCCAGAACTATACACTGGTTG
Source organism: Loris lydekkerianus (assembly GCA_963574355.1). Taxonomy (NCBI): domain Eukaryota; kingdom Metazoa; phylum Chordata; class Mammalia; order Primates; family Lorisidae; genus Loris; species Loris lydekkerianus. The sequence continues at coordinate 17,183 of CAUYPK010025606.1, read as the reverse complement.
CAATATCCCCCAAACCAGTTTTCCAGAAGGTGAGAGGGTTGAAGGAAGTTTGAATCTTGATTTAGATGAGAACATCTCACTGCCTTAACGCTAAATGACCTCTTCATTCTTCAATGCCAAACATTTACTGTCACTTTTTCAGAAATTTCCCTGAAATTAATTAAGAACTTTTCCTCTTTTGAAATTCAGTAATAGCGTGTCTGTGCATTTAAAAGTATTTCTCATTTGGCTCCGTGTGATGGTTATTTCCACATTAACTCATTAAGATCTCTTCACAGATGTCACTACAGGCATATTGTGTGTTTTTCATCTCTGATGCTTTATAGCATAGGTCCTTGCTTGTACTGGGCACTAGGAGAATTAGAGGAGTGTTTGAGGTTCATTTATGCGTTTAGTTTGGGAGCCAATCTTCTCTACCTTTATCTTTTTAAAAAAAAAATTTTTTGAGGCAGAATCTAGTCTCACTTTGTTGCCCTTGGTAGAGTACTCTGGTGTCATAGCTCACAGCAACCTGAAACTTGGGTGCAAGTGATCCTCTTGCCTCAGCGTCCCTCATACCTGGAACTACAGGTGTCTGCCACATTGGCTGGCTAATTTTAGAGATAGAGTCTCGCTCTTGCGAGGCTGGTCTCTTAACTCCTGTGCTCAAGCAATCCATCTGCCTCTCAGAGTGCTAGGGTTACGGGCGTGAGCCACCTCACCCAGCTTTCTTCTCCAACTTTTCCTTACTCCTACCAGAAACTAATCATTTGATTACTTTTTATTTCTTTCATCTTTTGGTTGTTAATCTCTTTTCTGACCATAGAATTTTAATTTGAATTCGAATAGGAAAGACATGAATGACAAATGGAACATGCGGTCTTGTAATTTTTTTTTTTTTTTTTTTTTTTTTTTTTTGAGACAGAGCCTCAAGCTGTCACCATGGGTAGACTACCTTGGCATCACAGCTCACAGCAACTTCAAACTCCTGGGCTCAAGTGATTCTCTTGCCTCCGCCTCCCAAATAGCTGGGACTATTGGCGCCCGCCACAACACCCGGCTATTTTTTGGTTGCAGCTGTCATTGTTGTTTGGCAGGCTGGGCTGGATGCCAACCCACCAGCTCAGGTGTATGTGGCTGGCACTTTAGACGCTTGAGCCACAGGTGCTGAGCCTTACATTTTTTATTTATTTGAGTTAGTTTTACTTTGTTGCCCTCAGTAAAGTGCCCGGTGTCATAGCTCGAAACCAGAAACTCTTGGGCTCTAGTGATCCTCTTGCCTCAGCCTCACAAGTAGTTTGTACTGCAGGCGTCTGCCAAAACATCCAGCTAGTTTTACTTTGTTTATTTATTTACTTTTTGAGACGGAGTCTTACTGTGTCACCCTGGGTAGTATGCTGGGGCGTTACAGCTCACAGCAAACTCCAACTCCTGGGCTCAAGTTATTCTCCTGTCTCCACCTCCCACGTATCTGGGATTACAGGCGCCTGCCACAACGCCCAGCTATTTTTTTGTTGCAGTTGTTGTTTTAGCTGGCCCAGGCCACATTTGAACCTGCCAGCCTAGTGTATGTGGCCCACGTCCTACCCACTGAGCTATGGGCACCTCCAGTTTTACTATTTTTAGTAGAGATGGGTGTCTCACTCTTCAGGCTGGTTTCAAACTCCAGAGCTCAAGCAATCCATCACCTCAGCCTCTCAGAGTGCTAGGATTACATGCATAAGTCAGTGGGCCCAGCCATGTCTTATAAGTTAATCTAGTACAATTATGAAAAAAATTAAGGAAGTCAGTATTTTCACCCTGAACCAACTAGCCACAGTAAAGCTGTATTCAAATGTATACTCTACATCTACAAGGTATTTAATACATATCCTGAAAAGACTTTGTCGATAAATTGTAGGGTTTATCAGGAAACCTGGTTAGAAATGGCTCTTTTTCTGGTTCCAATTAAAAAGTTTGAATAGCTTGGCACCTGTAGTACAGTGGTTATGGCATCGGCCACATACACTGAGGCTGGTGAGTTCGAACCTGGCCCTGACCAGCTAAACAACAATAATAACTGCAATAAAAAAAAAAATAGCCTGGCATTGTGACAGGCTCCTGTAGTCCCAGCTACTTGGGAGACTGAGGCAAGAGAATCGCTTAAGCCCAAGAGTTGGAGGTTGCTGTGAGCTGTGACACCACTAGTACTCCACTGAGGCAATAAAGTGAGACTCTTCTCAAAAAAAAAAAAAAAAAGAAGAAGAAGAAAAGAAAAACTGAATAGACTTGATAAAAAGAGGTTTTTTTTTGCAGTTTTTGGCCAGGGCCAGGTTTGAACCTGCTGCCTCCAGTATATGGGGCCAGCACCCTACTCCTTGAGCCACAAGCACTGCCCCGATAAAAAGAGTTTTTAAGGATGTTTTAATCCATCTGCATATTAACCAGGACCGATCCTACCTAGCTTCTGAGATCAAATGAGAATTGGGCACACCAGGGTGGTATGGCTATAGATTTTAATGATGTTTTCTGATTTATATCATAGAGTCGGAAAAGCTGAGTAAGATGAGTTCTCTCTTGGAACGGCTCCATGCCAAGTTTAACCAAAATAGACCGTGGAGTGAAACCATTAAGCTTGTGCGTCAAGTCATGGTGAGGATTGTGGTGAAGTGGGTAAAGTGTTGTGTTTAGATAATTATTTAATAAGCTAAGCTCCCTGTGTGGACTTACTTAAACTAGTTACAATAGTGTGTCTTCAATATTATTTATCATAAGATACATGGTGGCTATCAACTTCAGTTGTCTCCCATGGAGGAAGTATATTTATAATATTGTGTTATTTATGAGTTATGGTATACAGGGGTACTTCAAGCAAAGGTGCTAAGAAGTAACACCTATAAGAGACATTTGCTAGAGTGGTTTAATGAGACATTTTTCATTTCTTATCAAGATTCTTGATGTTAATGTGATAGATAATGTTGTGCATCTATCATCTGTAGGTTTAGTCCTTTATCCTTTTTTTTTTTTCAGACAGAGTCTCACTCTCTCAACTTGGGCAGAGTGTTGTGGCGTCATCCTTGCTCACAGCAACCTCAAACTCTTAGACTTAAGAGATCCTCTTGCCTCTGCCACCCTTAGTAGCTGTGACTATAGGTGCCCGTCTCAGTGCCCAGCTAGTTATTCTGTTTTTAGTAGAGACGGGATCTGGTTGTTGCTCAGACTAGTCTTGAGCTCTTAAGCTTAAGCGATTCACCCCATCTCCTCCTAGAGATTACAGGTGTGAGCCATAGTGCGCAGCTAGTATCCCTTATCCTAAATGCTTAGGACCTGAAGTGTTTCATATTTCTGATTTTTTTTAAATTTTGGTATATTTGCATATACATAATATTTTGGGGATGGGACCGAAGTCTAAACAAAATATTTAATTATGTTTCGTATATACCATAGACACATAGCTTGAAGGTAGTTTCATACAATAGTTTAAATAATTTTGTGCATGAAACAATGTTGGAACTGTGTTTTGACTGTAACCTATCAAATGAGGTCAAGTGTGAAATTTTCTACTTGTGACATTGTATAGGAACTCAAAAAGCTTTGGATTTTAGGTTTTTGGATTGCTCATCTCAAAAATGGTGGAGGCTTATACTAGTAGAGTTTGTGATTGATTCTTAATACAGGTGAACTCTGGGTTTTCACTCATTCACTATCGACCTCTTTCTTGGTAGTACTACTTCTTCCCAAATTATTCACTAGCATCAGAATCCCTTAGCCAGTTACATGGAACATGTGGGGTGGAAGTGTATGTGGTGGCCAGTCTCAAAGGTGGTGTTAGAAGTTCTGTATAATTCTAGTGGTAGTCAAATGAAATAGGAAGACTTCACTTCTATTTTAATTTAATTAATTAATTAATTATTTTTTATTTTATTTTATTTTTTTTTTTTTGAGGCAACCTCAAACTGTGCTCTGGGTAGAGTGCTATGACATCACAGCTCACAGCAACCTTTAACTCCTGAGCTTAAGCGATTCTCTTGCCTCAGCCTCCCAAGCAGCTGGGAGTACAGGCACCCACCACCACAACACCTGGCTATTTTTTGGTTTCAATTGTCATTGTTGTTTGGCAGGCCTGGGCTGGATTTGAACCCGCCAGCTCTGGTGCATGTGGCTGGCACCTTAGCTGCTTGTGCTATAGGCACCGAGCCTTAATTTAATTTAATTTAATTTTCTAAATTTTATTTTTATTTTTTTTGTTTGTTTTTTTATTGTTTTTACAGTTTTTCTTCTTCTTTTTTTTTTTTTTTTTGGCCAGGGCCGCATTTGAACCTGCCATCTCCTGTATATGGGGCTGGTGCCCTACTCCTTGAGCCACAGGCACCGCCCAATTTTATTTTTTTGAGACAGAGTCTCACTCACTTGCCCCAGGCGAGAGTAGTATGGCAAGATAGCTCACAGTAACCTCAAACTTGGGTTCAAGCAATCCTTTTGCTTCAGCCTCCCCAGCAGCTAGAACTACAGATGCCTGGCACAACAGCCCATCTAGTTTTTCTATTTTTAGTAGAGATGGGGTTTTGTTCTTATTCAGGCTGGCAACTCCTGAGCTCAGGTGATTGGCTCAACTTGGCCTCCCGGAGTGTTAGGATTTGTGGTGTGAGCCAGCACACCTGGCCCATTTTAGTAGTTTTATTAGTGTTTTAAATGATGATAAAAGTGTAACACAACTAACAGAAGAACTGATTATGCTGTCTACAGACCTCTTATTTAGGATTGACTCTAGGACTTACTATGTGAATTTGGATCATTTTTCTCTTGAGTTTCTCTTGAGTTTCAGTTTGCTCATCTGGAAAATGGTGGCAGATAATCCTAGTTTGTTTTTCCACATAGTTTTGTTATAACAATCAAATAAGATAATGGATAGCAAAATGTCATGTTGTGAAAAAATGTAACTGTAAATTATTCAAGTGCGTGTGTTTGTTTGTTTGTTTGTTTTGGAGACAGAGTCTCAAGCTGTTGCCCTGGTAGAGTGCTATGATGTCATAGCTCACAGCAACCCCCAACTCAGGCTCAAGTGATCCTCTTGCCTTAGTTTTTCTGTTTTTAGTAGAGATGGGGTCTTGCTCTTGCTCACACTGATCTTGAACCTATGAGCTCAAGCAATCCACCCGCCTTGGTCTATCAGAGGGTAGGATTATAGGCGTGTGCATGTGTATCTTCTGACTCAGATGTATATACAGTGAAGTATTGAAAAAAATATCTGCAATAAATGAAGGGCAATTTTTCCAGTTTTGGAATTGAGAGATTGTTATTTTTATACTCCAGACAACTACATTCTAGTTTCTAGTTTCATAAATGTTCTATAAATGATACTGTCATTAGAGATACATCATGTGCATCTATCATGGTAGCTGCACAGACCTGATAGAGGGATTCAGATAGCTGCTAAGACCCTCTCTGTTAGGGTACCAACATCTTGGTAGGTCACCATGGCTTTCCTTGTTTATTACCGTATATACTCGAGTATGTACAGTAGTTCAGATTTAGATACCTAATTTTATTTGTTTATCAAGACTCCAGTGAATTTTCTTTTTTTTTGCAGTTTTTGGCCGAGGCTGGGTTTGAACCTGCCACCTCCGGTATATGGGGCTGGCGCCCTACTCCTTTGAACCACAGGCACCACCCACCAATGAATTTTCAACATCTGACATACTTACCAAATCTCAGTAGATTAACAAGTAAAACAGAATGCTAATTTATTAATCTACAACAAAGGGTTTATCTTTCCAGTTTCCAAAATACTGGTATTCATTGCCCAGAGCACTCCTCTAGTCAGCATGCAAGGAAAGTCAGACTAGTAATAAATCATACATTTGTTGCATAAGAATGAAATTAAAGGGCTTATGCCCTGTGGCTCAAGCAGCTAAGGCACCAGCCACATGCACCTGAGCTGGCAGGTTCGAATCCAGCCCAGGCCCGCCAAACAACAATGATGGCTGCAACCAAAAAATAGTCGGGTGTTGTGGCGGGCGCCTGTAGTCCCAGCTACTTGGGAGGTGGAGGTTGCTGTGAGTTGTGATGGCATGGTACTCTACCCAGGGCTACAGCTTGAGGCTCTGTCTTAAAAACAAAAAGAAAAAGAATGAAATTAAAGTAGAGAAATTTATGTAGGGCATAGAAAGGGCTGAAAAACTACCCTTGTACTAAAAACCTGCTGTCATTTATGGAAACTGGAATGTTTGCAGAGAGAAACTTCTTCCCTGGATAGGATTAGAAAAACTGTTAAATGTTTTGTTCTTTGGTAGTACCTTTTCTAGACTGTATGTTCTCTTTTCATAGGGTCAATATGGTTTCCCTTAAATTTGATTATATTTTTCAGATTACATGCACCTTGTTAAACTTGAGAATTGTCAAATCTGAGCTACTTCATTTGTCATTTAATTGTCTAAACGTTAATATATAATCACTTCTATAAGAGGCAGAGCTCATCTATTACATTTTGATTCTTCCTAATATTTCCCTGAAGGTTATCTGATGTTAGATCTGGGAATACCCTTTCCTTCCCTCATTTTATGGATATGTATATATCCCATGTATATGAATTTTTCTTTCTTTTTATGGATGGACATAATGATAGTTAAGAGTCTGTAGGCTACGTAGAGTCTATAGACTATTCTGAATATTACTACTAGGATAATGTGTATGCTTACCTGAAACACTGTTAGCTCGGTTAATTTTTATTTCAAATGTTTTCCCACTTGATTTAGGAGAAGAGGGTTGTAATGAGTTCTGGAGGACATCAGCATTTGGTCAGCTGTTTGGAGACATTGCAGAAGGCTCTCAAAGGTTTGTAAACATCCTGAAATATGCTGACTTCATAAAATTCCCAATTTAAGAAGAATTGTTTCATACTTCCACTAGAAAAACTATACTAGATGTTGCTCTTGCTTTCATTTATGCAGTTAGAACGAGTTTTTCCCTGCACTTTTGAAACATTTAGCTTTGAAGGATCAAAAATATTTTGGAGATTGGATGGCGCCTATGGCTCATTGAGTAGGGCACCGGCCTCATATACCAAGAGTGGTGGGTTCGAACCTGGCCTGGTCCAACCACAACAAAAAAATACCGTATATACTCGAGTATATACGGTAGTGTGGCATTGTGGCAGGCAGCTATAGTCCCAGCTACTCGGGAGGCTGAGCCAAGAGAATTGTCTAAGCCCAAGAACTGGAGGTTGCTGTGAGCTATGACCCTATGGCACTCTACTAAGGGCCACAAAATAAGACTCTGTCTCTAAAAAAAAAAAAAAAAAAAGGTTGTTTATATAAAAAAATATATATATTGGAGGCTGATAAAAACTTAAACGTAATAAAGGTTAAGTGTAAGATAGCAAGAGAGGCTAAGCATGGTGGTTCATGCCTATAATCCTAGCACTTTAGGAGACCAACGTAGGGGGAATCACTTGAGCCTAGAAATTCACAGCTGCAATTAGCGGGGCTCATGCAGCTGTTTTCTAGCCTAAACATCAGAATAAGATCATGTCTCTTAAGGAAAAGAACATGTTCTCTTTTAATTAGTTCTCAGTAAGAAGATGGCTATTTCATAGCTGGGTGTTGTGGTGGGCACAACTCGAGAGGCTGAGGCAAAAGAATCACCTAACCCCAAGAGCTGGAGGTTGCTGTGAGCTGTGATGTCATGGCACTCTACTGAAAAGATTTTTTTTTTTTTGTAGAGACAGAATCTTACTTTATCACCCTCGGTAGATGGTAGAGTGTTGTGTCATCACACAGCTCACAGCAACCTCCAAATCCTGGGCTTAGGCGATTCTCTTGCCTCAGTTTCTTGAGTAGCTAGGACTATAGGTGCCTTCCACAAAGCCCGGCTATTTTTTTGTTGCAGTTTGACCAGGACGGGTTTGAACCTGCCGCCCTCAGTATATGGGGCTGGAGCCCTACCCACTGAGCCATAGGCGCTGCCCCCAAAAGATTTTGAGAATGTTTGCAGACACAGTTTTCAGAAAACATAAAATTTAAATCATGAGCTTGATTATTTATTCATGCTTAGAATGAATTCATAAGCATGAGTACTCTATTGGGAAAAATGAAAGAGATTTTACTTTGATCTACCACAAATTAACCAGATCTAATTAGCTATATATTGTCACCTTTTCCCTTTTTTTTTTTGGAGACATGGTTTTCCTCTCTCTTGGGGCTCAGGTACAGTGGCATCATAATGGCTCCCTGTAACCTCAGATTCCTGGACTCAAATGTTCTTTTTGCTTCAGCCTCCTAAGTAGCTGGGACTTGAGGGCCTGGCTAAGTTTTCTATTATTTGTAGAAACAGAGTCTCTTACGCAGGCTGCTCCCAAACTCCGGGCCTCAAGTGATTCTGTCATCTTAGCCTCCCAAAGTGCTTGCATTACCAGCATGAGCCATGGAGTTTGGCTTGTTTTCATTAAGTTAAAGGCAAGTAGTCTTAAATAAGGAGTATTAAAAGAGAGAAAAAAGGTTTAATACAGCGGCACCTGTGGCTCAGTGGGTAAGACGCCGGCCCCATATACTGAGGGTGGTGGGTTCAAACCTTGCCCTGGCCAAACTACAGCAAAAAAATAGCCAGGCGTTGTGGCGGGCGTCTAGTTCCAGCTACTTGGGAGGCTGAGGCAAAAGAATCGCCTAAGCCCAGGAGTTGGAGGTTGCTGTGAGCTATGACGCCATAGCACTCTACTGAAGGCAAAAAAAAAAAAAGGTCTCATAATTTTTCAAATAGATTTTTTTCTTGGCCTTTATTATTGCATAGGCCATAGCTAAGCTTTACCAATGAAATTTGTGCAAATTGTAAGCATTTTAACTGTTGCGTATGTTTATAGCTTTGGAAGGACAACTATACTGCTTAGGATCTTTATGTCTTTAAAGAATACCTTTTAAAGTTAGTAGGAGCATTCTTTGTGATTTCTTTCTTTCATCCTTTCATAGTAACATCTTTACCAGCAATGACTGATCGTTTGGAGTCTATAGCAAGACAGAATGGGTAAGTAGTCTATCTGTAGGCAGAAATGTTTAATTTAGTGATAACTTTGGGAGGCTTTATTTATGTGTCTTCTATTAATTTTTGTTTTGATTTGTTCCTGCTAGACTGGGCTCTCATCTCAGTGCCAGTGGCACTGAATGTTACATCACGTCAGATATGTTCTATGTGGAAGTGCAGTTAGATCCTGCAGGACAGCTTTGTGATGTAAAAGTGGCTCACCATGGGGAGAATCCTGTGGTATGTGTTGTTGATATTTCACTGGAATCTGTGGGGTTTACTTAGGGACATTAATTTTAAAATGAATTGTTGGGGTTTAAGTAGTTTGTTTTTAGGTTTTTTCATGAGCCACTATAGAGATGATGTGATGGGCTGCAACAATGAGCTATAGAATGGAATTTAGAATAACATGGGTCCCATCTCTGACATCATCCAAGGGCTTTTGACAAGTAGAAACACCAGAGGAACATTTATCATTTCATATCAACAAACGTGAGCCGCAATTGAACAATAGGTGGTGGGGATACAGAAATAATAATGTATGGTTCCTATCCTCAAAGAGAGTATGATCAAGAAGGACAGATAATCTATTAATAAAAACCCTGTAATAGAGATGAATGTAAAATGTGTATAACCAAACAATTTGATGTGTATTCCAGAGATGGCATTAAGGACAGTTCCTGAAGTTTTAAACAAGTTATGGAAAGTTTACTCCTTTGTACTATTTAATGTTTTGATTTTAAATTTCCTACCCCAACCCCATGGCTAACAAAGTAGGAAGAAGATGCCTTTTGATATTTTAATATAAGAACCTTCCATAATTTTAATGTTCTTGTTACAATGCATGTGCTATTAATAAAAGAAAAACTTTTGATGTCTTCAAAGGTGTTAAAGTAGTTAAGTGTTTAAACATAATTTCTTTGATTTCAGAGTTGTCCAGAGCTTGTGCAGCAGTTAAGGTGAGCAAATTACATTTATTTATATTCCTTGATATTACCAAACAGTGCTGTTATTTACAGCTAGAATTTTTTTTTTTTTGAGTCAGAGTCTCACTTGGTCACCCTTAGTAGAGTGTGCCATAGCTGCTGCTGCCTTTTTTTTTTTTTTTTTCTGAGACAGAATCTCAAGCTTTTGCTCTAGGTAGAATGCCATGACATCATAGCTAACAGCAACCTCCAACTTTTGGGTTGAAGCGATCCTTTTGTCTCAATTATGTATTTTTAGTAGAGACGATGTCTCGATTTTTGCTCAGGCTGGTCTTGAACTCATGAGCTCAAGCTATCCACTTGCCTCAGCCTCCCAAAGTGTTAGGATTACAGGCGTGAGCCACCTCTCCCAGCCTGCCATGGTGTCTTAGCTCACAGCAACCTCAAACTCTTGGGTTCAAGCTATTTATTCTCTTGCCTCAGCCTCCCAAGTAGCTGGGAGTACCGGTGCCCGCCACAACGTCCAGCTATTTTTTAGAGACTAGCCTTGCTCTTGCTCAGGCTGGTCTCAAACTCGTAGGCTCAAGCATTCCCATCCACCTCGGCCTCCCAAGTTCTGGGATCTATTATAGGCAAGAGCCACTGTGCCTGGGCCTACAGCTAGATTTTGAAACTGTTCAGAAGTTACTTTGTTCAGGAGCAAATGTATTTTCTGGGGCTGAGATTTTTCAGATTCTGTGCTTGTTCACTTTAGGATTGTCTTAGCATGATTTTTTTTTTCCCTACTCAATGTGTTCCAGAGTTTCTCACCTTTGGTACTGAATAACTATCTTTTTCTTCCAAATTTCTAGGACTTGATTATTTTGAGGTACAATTTAATAAAGACTTGATTATTTTGAGGGAAAAATTTCTCAATATCAGGCTGTTCATAAAACTAATGACAATTTGGATTGGAAAATTCCTTGCTCTAAGGGGCTGCCTGTACTGTAGGATATTTAACAGCATTCCTGGCCTCTCTGCACTGGCTGCCAGTGGTGTCCCCTCATTTGTTAGAAACAAGTATCTCGATAGTGTTAAGATATTTCTCAACCTCTACTTGAGATACTACTGATCAAGCCTTAGAAATTGTACATGGAACAAGAGAAATAGAACCTAATCATTCTAGGTTCAGAGAAGACTTGAGAAAATTAAGTCTATACCATGAAAATAACTTTTTCTCTTTCATTTTGAGAAAAATGGTTTCACATTGAATGTTTGTGTTAAGCTATCACAGTAAAAGTGTTAGGCTTAAAGAAAACAGACTCTTGAGTAGCTAATGGCTTTTTATTTTTCAATGGAATGGAAATTAACATTCTTTAATTTAAACCAGAATTAAGACTTGGTAATTTTAGAAAGGTATTACATTGGTTTTGTTTTGAACATAATGAAGTTCTCAGGTACCACGTTGGTATGTCTTGTGTTAACATCAAGAAATTAATGTGCTTATAGCAAAATGCATCGTATTTGAAACAGCTTTAAAAAATTGAAATGCAACATAAACCTTTTTTGTGATTTCATTCAATCAATAAGTCTAGGATAGGTTACCATAATACTCCAGAAAGAGCCAATATTTTGGCTCTCACCTGGGGTAGGAATCTTTACTAACTCATGAGCTGGTGGTGTTCTAAAGTTAATTTGTAAGTTTGTTTTTAAGTGGGATCCTCACAAAGAATGTTAGTCTTTACCTGATACTTTTAGTCAGTTAGTATAGGTGGCAATATTAAGGCAGGGAATATATTGTGATGGCGTTCTTGTTTCTGTTTATTGTCTTCATTGCACTATGGAGTGTAAGTGTTAATAAATGCTAACACGATGTCTGATAGAAGGGTCTGATTTTGTCACATTGCCATGACAGGTTAGCTTCACAGAGAACTTTTTCTTTCTTCTTTTTTTTTTTTTTTTGTAAGATTATAAAATGTTAAAGAGAATTGTTGAAATAAGTCAGATTCCTAAACTTACCCATAAAAGCCCATTTGACTAAGAATCTAAACCTGAATATCAGGTCCTAGAAAGTCAGAGGTCACGGTCGTAGTTTTTTCTCCTGGGCAGATTTGGTTATAGAAATATTTTGGAATGTGTGGTTCACGACCAGAGAACCCTACCACACCCTTTTTCTCTCTAGGTCTTCATCTCTCTCCTAGTGTTTGTTTTTCCTCTCAACTGTACCTGCAAGAAGGTTCTGTCTTCTCAATTTTTTTATGCCTTCTACCTCTACTACCTAAAATTTTTTTCCTTCCCTCCTTTTCTTATTCCCTCCCTCCCTCCTGCCTTCTTTCTCCCTCCTGTCATGAGTGGCATTCTCACAACTTCAAACTTCTAAGGTCAAGTGATCTTCCTGCCTCAGCCTCCTGAGTAGCTGGGACTATAGGCATGTGCCACCATGCCTTGCTTATTTTTTCTATTTTTGTTACAGATGGGGACTCACTCTTGCTCAGGCTGGACTCCAACTTCTTGCCTTAAGCAGTCTTCTGACCTTGGCTTTCCTGAGTGCTGGGGTTACAGGCATGAGCCACTGTACCTGACCTAAAGTTTTATTTTCTACCTAGGTCTAATCTTAGTTACACATTAAGAGGAAGGGAACTGGGTGCATTAATGGATCCTCTAGTTCTGGCTACTCAGGCAAATGAGATGGGAGGATTGCTTAAGGCCAGAAGTTTGAGTTCAGCCTGGGCAACATAGTGAGACCCTATCTTTTTTTTTTTTGCAGTTTTTGGCCAGGGCTGTGTTTAACCTGCCACCTCTGGCATATGGGGCCCATTCCCTACTTCTCTGAGCCACAGGTGCCGCCCCCTGTCTTTTAAAATTGAATAAACCTTGGGAGGCTGAGACCAAAGAATCACTGGAGCCCAAGAGTTTGAGGTTGCTGTGCGCTATGATGCTACAGCACTCTACCAAGGGCAACAAAGTGAGACTCTGTCTCAAAAAAAAAAAAAAAAAAAAAAAAAATTGAATAAAAACTTTGCCTGGGCTGGGCATGGTGGCTCATGCCTGTCTCTGGGAGGCCAGAAATGGGTGGATCATCTGAGTTCAGGTGTTTGAGATCAGCTTGACAAGAGCGAGATCTTATCTCTTAAAAATACCTGGGCATTGTGACGGGCACCTGTAGTCCCAGCTACTTGGGAGGCTTAGACAAGAGAATCGTTATTTTTTATTTTCTTTTTTGAGACCAAGTCTTACTTTGTCACCCTCGGTAGAGTGCCATGGCATCACAGCTCACAGCAACCTCAAAGTCTTGGGCTTAAGCGATTCTTTTGCCTCAGCCTCCCAAGTAGTTGTGCCTGCCAAAATGCCCAGCACGTTTTTAGAGAAGGAGCCTCACTTTTGCTCAGGCTGGTCTCGAACCTGTGAGCTCAGGCAATCCACCTACCTCTGCCTGCCAAGTGCTGGGATTACAGACCTGAACCACTGTGCCTGGCCTAGAGAATTGTTTGAGCCTAAGGGTTTTAGGTTGCTATGACCTAAGACTCTATGGCACTCTACCAAGGGCGACAAGGTGAGACTTAGTCTCACAAAAAACAAAACAAAACAAAACTCAGCCTGGGCAATACAGTGAGATCCTATTTCCAGAAAAAATTATTTAATGATTAGTGGGGCATGGTGGTGTGCACCTGTCGTCCAAGTTACTCAGGAGGCTGAGTGGAGAGGATCACTTGAGCCCAAGGAGTATGAAAGTTGGAGGTTGCAGTAAGCTAAGTTCATTCCACTACACTCCAGTCTGGGCAATGAAACAAGACTTTGCCTCTAAACAAACAAACTAAAAGAAAAGGAACATGACTCAATTACACCAAATTTACTTATTTGAGAGCTAATTAGTATGTGAATTGTCAGGTGCTTTGGTTGGTGTCCTTTTGATTTTTTATACTGTTTATTAGCATCTGCCCCAGAAAAATCTGGCGGAAAGAGAAGGGAAAATATTTCCTTTTCTTTCACTACTTTTGATTGACTGGAAAACTTTTGAGGAAAAAGATTAAAGCAGATTTTTAAAATTAGTTTCGTATAGCTGTTATTTTTGGCACTTTGTTATAAGATTGTGTAGTAATTGTATGTTGTATTCTTTTCCCTTTCTCCTCTTCTCGGAACACCCTCTAGGGAAAAAAATTTTGATGAATTTTCTAAGCACCTCAAGGGCCTTGTTAATCTATATAACCTTCCAGGGGACAAGTAAGTATTTCTTTTTCTTTTGTTTGGGAAAAAAAAAATCAGTATAAATCTATAAGCCATTTTATCTTTAGAAATTTGCCAACTTTTCTGCTATATCTTATTCCTGATTTCTACTCATACTGCAGTCTATAACTCAGCTTCCAATTTTGTCTTTTCAAGGCATTTTAAACAGGCAGTGTCTGCATTAATGACTTATAATGTTAGAAGACAGAGTATAATCCTTGTCATGTCTCAAACAAATTGATTTCTAGGATGAAAGGAATTAGTTGTGGCATTGGCTTATCATTTCTATTTTTAACCTACCAGGGATTCTATTAACCTGCTTGGGTTCTTTAAACATGGGTAAAATTATGCTTTGACAGCGATAAAAATTTGATTTCAGGGTGGTACCTGTGGCTCAAAGGATTAGGGTGCGGGTTCAAGCCCAGCCCCGGCCAAAATTGCAAAAAAAAAAAAAAAAAAAAAAAAAACAATTAGATTTCATAGTGATAAAAATCACTTAACATATTTTTTAATGTTTTAAAGTTCTGGGGGTTTTTTTGCAGTTTTTGGCTGGGGCTGGGTTTGAACCCTTCACCTCCGGCATATGGGGCCAGTACCTTACCCCTTTGAGCCACAGGCACCACCCTTGTTATTTTGTTTTTTTAAGAGACAGAGTGTCACTTTGTTGCCCTCGGTAGAGTGCCATGGTGTCACAGCTCACAGCAACCTCCAACCCTTGGGCTTAGGTGATTCTCTTGCCTCAGCCTCCCAAGTAGCTGGGACTACAGGCGCTCACCACAGTGCCCAGCTATTTTCTTGTTGCAGTTTGGCCAGGGCCGGGTTTGAATCTGCCACCCTCAGTATATGGGGCTGGCACCCTACTCACTGAGCCACAGGCACCACCCTTAAAGTTGTTTTTTTTTTGGCTAGGTTGGTGACTTATGACTGTAATCCTAACACTGGGAGGCTGAGGCAAGAGGATTCCTTGAACCCAGGAGTTAGAAACCAGCCACGGCAACATAGCAAGACCCTGTCTCTATAAAAAAAAAAAAAATTACCTGGGTGTGCTGGCTTGTACCTCTAATCACAATCATAGATTGAGGCAGGAGCATGCCATGAGGCCCAGGTCCAGGCTGCTTTGAACTATGATCATGCCACTGCATTAAAAAGCCTGGGCAACAAACCAAGAGTCTGTCTCAGAAAATAGTTACTTTTTTTTTTTTTTTTTTAGAGGCAGTCTCAGTTTGTCACCCTCGGTAGAGTGCTGTGGTATCACAGCTCACAGCAACCTCAAGCTCTAGGGCTTAAGTGATTCTCTTGCCTCAACCTCCCAAGTAGCTGGGACTACAGACACTTGCCACAATGCCCAGCTATTTTTTGGTTGCAGTTTGGTTGGGGCTGGGTTTGAACCCACCACCCTCAGTATATGGGGCCCGCGCCCTACTCACTGAGCCACAGGTGCTGCCCAGAAAATAGTTATTTTTTAAAAAAATACTCAAAAAATAAAAAAAAAATTTAGATTAAAAGAAATAATTTAGTTGCCTCTCTATTATAGAGTTGCCCTCTAGGCTTTCCATGTCAATGTGTGTGCATATGTAAATGTATATGTTTCACCTAATTAACTCATCTTCTCCTTATCTACTCTTTAGCAAACTGAAGACTAAAATGTACTTGGCTCTCCAGTCCTTAGAACAGGATCTATCTAAAATGGCAATTATGTACTGGTAAGACTGCTAAAACATCAATTATATATGACTCTCTTAACTTTTTCTCCCAGGGGATTAGGGTCCTATTTTATCTGAAGACTTGTCAAACCCAGACTCCCATATGATAAATAATAGCCTAGTTGTATTAGGTTGTTTCAAAGGTTTTGTCCATTTTAATGTCATGTGTTTTTGTAGCTCCATATCTCAATAAATATTTATTCTACTGTGTCGTGGTAAATACTGATCAATGGAGAATTTTGTACTCTATACATTGATGCTGTTCGTTTTTTTCTACTTTTAAGTTTTTTTATTCTTTTCAGCCTATTACTATATGATGTCATTAAGCGATTTTCGGCCAGTTTTTCTCTACGAATTCAAATTGAACCAAAGCGCTTCTGAAACAGCCCAAAAAATTAACCAGGCATTTGGCAATTATAGTGTTAATGAACGCACTGTTCAGTGTTGGTTTGCGAAATTTCATTCTGGAAATTTTAGCCTTGAAGATGAGCCCTGAAGTGGTCGATATAGAGTAATCCAGGATGAAGATTTGAGGACTCTGGTGGAGAATGACCCATCACAAACGGTGCGTGTGATGGCGCAAGAACTGGGTGTCAGCTCCCATGTGGTTTTTGATGGTTTAAAACGGAAAGGTCAAAAAGCTCGAAAAGTGGGTGCCCCACGATTTAAACGATCAGCAGAAATTGTCACGTTTTGAGGTTTGTTCTTCATTGCTTTTGCGCAACCAAAACGATCCTTTTTTGGATCGAATCATCACATATGATGAAGAGTGGATTCTCTACAACAATAGGAAACGTTCAGGACAGTGGTTGGACACCGATGAGCCACCCAGGCACTTCCCAAAGGCGAAACCCCACCACAAAAAGATCATGGTTACTGTATGGTGGTCAGCGGCTGGTGTGATTCACTATAACTTTCTGCAGCCAGGCCAGACCATCACAGCAGAGTCCTATTGTGAGGAAATCGATGAAATGTACCGAAAATTGAGTCAGCAGCAGCCAGCACTGGTCAACAGAAGAGGTCCGATCCTGCTCCACGACAACGCCTGGCCGCACGTCTCACAAATCACCATCTGAAAATTAAAGGAATTGAGCATCGAAGTTCTGCCCCACCCACCATATTCCCCAGACCTCTTGCCAACCGACTACCATCTTTTCAAGCACTTCGATAACTTTCTCCCCGGTAGAACCTTCGCCAATCAGGACCTAGCAAAAACGGCCTTTGTTGACTTCATCGAATCCCGAGCACCCAATTTTTATGCCGATGGAATTAATCAACTTGTGTTACGTTGGCAAAAGTGCACTGATTCAAATGGCACTTATTTCGATTAAATTGAATAAATATTCACTGAGATATTACAGTTTAAAGTAGACTCATAAAA